>JAVTVJ010002143.1:0-206981 GCA_034509425.1 Eopsaltria australis
ATGTACTGGGAGACAAAAGGAAAAAAGCAAAGGAATAGTCAGTTATTTCTGAACAAGAAAATAAAGGATTTGAAGCTGAGAGGCTCTGACAGGAAGTGATGCACAGTGAAGTAATTTGAAGGGGAGTTAGGATAATTTAGGTTTAGCTGGAATCCTAGGAAGGAAAACATGCATTTTAGCAAGGATGCAGAGAAAGAAAACGTGATTTAATGGCAGAGAAGGACATAAATGAGGCCATGGGAAATCAGAAGACATTGCAAATTAAATTAAGTCTATGGAACACAGAACCTGTAGGAGGAAATATGTCTCATATACTGTGATGACTTCACCTGTTCACAGCACTGGATTTAAAGATGAGTCACCAGGGATGAATGTTACCTTATCTGAAGAGGATAAAATGCTACTACTGAGCTCAAATGGACAAACAAATTGATCCTTGTGAATCTCTCCCAGCTCAGATTATTCTGAGATTCTGTGAAATCAAGTTAAAAAAATCAGCTGCAAGCACTACATACATATTAAATTAAAGGATGTATTGCTGGTGTGTCTTTGGGGAACTGAGCAAAGGAAAACAGGAGGTAAATATGATTTTGGGGGCTTTCTTTTCTTGTTTTTGTCTGTATGGCTTGTGATTGTTTTAGAATGCTGCTCTACTCTTGTTACTCTTTTTTCTGGCTTCTTTTGTATCAATAACAAAATTAGTTAGACTGTTTGAAAAATAGAAAAAACCAACTAGCTTTGAAAATTCATTCTCCTTCTTCTTTTACTTTACTACAATGAAGATAACAAAGTTGAGCCCAAACAAAAATCTAAGACCAAACTCACAGGAAAAACCCTGACTATAGGCAAACTCCACAGGTAAAAATGAGAACACATTCTGATTCTTGCATAACCTTCATTTATTGACCCATGATATTTTATTGTTAAATATATTTTTATTAGTGTTGTCTAAGTGTTTTTTGAAACAGATGAAAACTACAAGGTTCCTACCCTGAGAACCTGTGGTCCTGATTCAGATGTGAAGCAGCAAGGAAGTAAGGGAGCGTGAGAAGAGCTAACCAACAGAGAAGGCAGCTTGCTTGGCTGCACTGCACCTCTAAGGTCAGCTCGCTTAAGTTACATGCAAGAAGAAAAAGTTCACCTGTGTCCGAGACTTAAAACAGAACCTGACAGGTTAAATTGTCCATTATATTTTCTTCCTTTCTGTAATGTTTTAAAATTGTGGTGAGAGTGTATAAGCCTTCCAGAAAGTGCTACCTTGGCTAGCAGGTGTTAAAACCAATGTGGTAATTACTGTCCAGTCCTATTCAATAATGAATTGGGAAAAAATTACTTATCTCAGTTACATAATTAGTGATCTCTTGACATGGAGTAGTCACTATCCCTAGCTCACCCAGAAATTTACCTTCCTTTTTGCCATGGATCCTCTAGACCCTTGGCTTTTTGCACCATGCTTGGAAGCTATTAATGCCATTTCCAAACAATGCAGGACACAAATTTCCAAGTACTAAGAGGATGCCTGCACCCTGATGCCAACCAGACCTCCTTTATAATGACGTTTGCCTTCCGAGAGTGATGAAGAGGTGTTCTCAGTGGAGAACAGATTATAGGCTGTGCTAAGTTCTAAATGTAGTCCTCAGCATCAAGAGAGGTGCAAACACCCCAGCTCTGATTTTGAGACAAGGAAGAGGGGAACAGTCTCAAAAATTGATCATGGGGTTCAAGACAAGGATTTCCTTGGGCATTTAATAGTCATAGAGGAAGATGTTAATTCTTGGTCACTATAAAGAACACAAGCTTTTCCATATGAGCGGTTGTAAACCTTGTTTCAGCTGAGAAATTTAAACGGAATGGTACTGGGAAAGTGCAGGGAAAAAAGACATTAAATGAGTGTTTTGGAAAGATATTAAAAAAAAAATTCTGCCAAAGTGAGATTGCAGCATCCAGAGAAGCTTTGTATTAATTATCTGTGTTCATAAAGTAAGAATGATTACATCAATAAAGGGTGATTCATAGTTAAGTGCTGCTTTTCAGCCATACGACATCTATAGAGAACAAACACTGTGCTCCAGATGGAAGCCAACTAATGCACTAACAACATAATTACAATGATTGCAGCTGTGACAAAGGCTACGAGTGGCTTTCAACCACAGCATACAACAGCTTACGAAAAATGCATTTTTGTTAGTGAAGTATGTTGCAGTTTTGGTTATGAGAGCAGCTAGAATGGAACTGGACTTATACTAGACACGACAGAAATTGATAAGAAGGGAAGCAATTATTAAGACTGCAAGAAAAAATAATCTAAACCCAAGATAGCATTCTGCTATTATTTTTATCATGTTGCTGTGCTTTCTGTGAGTGTTCATGTGCATACATATGCTGTAAGGAAGGATAGTTCCTGTTCTCAAATGCTCACCCGTGAGAAAATAGATTCAGGGATGGGATTCTTTTCACTGGACTTCTGACTCTTGGCTCCCTGTGCAGGTACCTGAAATGAGCAGACCCTTTCAGAGTGTGATTCACTTTGTCATATTTTAAACTTTGATTTCTGAGTGGGATCATTTTTGAAGTGTCTGATCTGCTCCTCTGAGTAAAGGGAATTAGGATGATGTACTCATACATGCACATACACATATTGTAAAAGTTTTTGTGAGACCAGATGCATTACACGTTTGGATGAATACAGAAAGACCAATGAAACAGTGCTGACATTAATAAGACCCTGAATTAAAGTTAAGAATAATCAAAATACCCCAGCATAAGTAGTCCTTTTTGTGTAGCAAAGCAAAAGTGAGCTTTGAGAAAGGCAAGACTGGTAATTATTTAAGACTACTCCTTCCAGAAACAAGGCAACATATGGAAGGAAGTGGAAAATAGTGAAGGTTTAAAGGTTTAACAACACTGAATATTGCAGGTATGTTGAGAACGGAACTCTGCCTAAAAGGTGACAGTGAAGGGATTCAAAAGCAGAGGAAAATGTGGTGCTGAGTGGGTTTGCAGAAAAATTGCTGGTTAGTAAATACAAGAGCAAGGTTTTTAGTAAAACCCAGCACCCAGAAGTGCTACCACACAGATCTTTGCAGTTTGGCATGACCCATCCATACGTCCTACCTCATCCAAAGCCACCATAGACACAAATCTGCACTGCTGTCTCTGAAGTCTCTGATTCTGAGGAGACAGTTCACCCACAATCTATTATCTTCATACCACTACCTATACTGCAACATCACTGAGCAGGCAGAATGATAAAAAGTACAGCATTTATTAAGTAGAACTTTAGGTCAGATACTTCATTTAAGACCTGGAAAAAGTTTTCCTAAACCAAAACATTCTATTTCAGTAACATTATGCTAAATTTTGTTAAAAATCTAGGACCTTAGATTCAAAAATAACCCCCCTTCCCTCTTTCCTGCCAGCAGCTAACCCCCACCCAGCTCTCCACCCAGTTAAAGAGAGGTGGGAATATCCTCTCCCCACAGGCACACTCTTCCTGTTGATCCCCTCTAAATAGTTTTTACGCCTTTTTATGTTCAAGATAAATCCTTCTTCCTTTCATTCTCCATCCTTAATTCTCACATCTGAGCTCAGTGAAACACAGCACTGATAACTTATCTAGCAGTAGAGGCAAAAATTAACTTTGCTATTTAAAGCACTTTCTGCCTTATTACCATTGGAAGCCTTTTCCAATCTGCAAATTACATATCGTAACAAGTATTAGCTATACATATGTTCTATTAAATTAATAATCTTCATTGTGGCCTTAGCTTTTGGCAGGGACTACTCATCACAACCCATTATTACTTGCTGACACAGACCTAAGAAATGTTCTGTCAAAACCACCTTCCCACTCGTTTATCCCATTCTGTTACTTTCAGAGGTAACTATCAGTGAAAGAAGTAGCTAGAGAATTCTAAACAGAATTTTGGGCACTGTTTAGAAAAGAATAGAATAAATTGGAAAACACCATTACCAGGCTGCACACATCCAGGATGTCTCTGCTGCTTAAGCATTATTTTCAGTTCTGATCATTGTATCTCAAAGGGATGGAGCATAAGTAGAAAAAGTACAAAGGGAGGGCACAAAATTCATAAGAAACATGGAAAAACATAGGTACAAAAGCTGATTAGATAAAGAGTTTTGAGATTGGGGAAAATTCACCCAAATATCAATTAAATATAAATTTATATAAAAGATGGAGATACAATTTATTCAGTAAGTTCCACAGTGAAAGAAGAAGAGGACACTGACTGAAATTATTGGACAGCATGTTTAAAACAAACTGAAAATATATCTAGTGAAAGATTAAACTTAGATTAGTTTTCCTAAAATGTTGTGCTGTCCAAGGCATAATTATATATGACAAGTTTAAGCAAATTTGAAAAAACAGACTTGCCCAGGCTTTTTGGGTCCCAAAGGTGTCCAGCACAAGAATTCCCTGGACATCTGTTCTCCAGTAAATTGCAGGATTTTCTTTGGAAAGGAGGGGGTGGAATAACTTTTTGTACATGTTAATCTACCAGCTGGTCTTCAGCAGGCCTTCACCAGAAGATTCAGGTGGGCCATCTGGGTTAACCTTGGCCTGAAAAAGTTCTGCCTTCAATACTCAAGTTCACTTGGCTCAGAAAAGTTGATTCAAGTTCATAGGTGACTCCATTTTAACCACTTTAGTTTTTTGTAATAAGAATGTATGTTATGTTACATTGAATTAAAAGTTAGTTAGAAAATGTCCACTGAGTGATTTTACCAGTTTATAAAATCTTTAAAACTCATTTTATTAAGTGGAAAATGTGACCTCACTGATGCCATTATCCTATTTTTTACAAGATCACCTTTATGTCAAGTGCACTAATGGGCTAGAAAGGGCATGATTACATAAAACAGTACAGGTAGATTATATTGGAGCATTGTAAAAGTAAAAACATCTTCCCCTTCTAGTACAATATCTGCTGGTGGTGAAGCTGGTGGTTTAAAGCAGAGTGAAGCATAGCAAAAAGCTTTTCAAGAAAGTTTTTGTGTTCCTTAGGAGCTTCATTTCTGCTATAATTTAAATCTATGATCCAGAACTAAAATAAACCTTTACACTTCATTAGCAAACCAAGTATGACTATACCACTAATGCTTTGAGGTAACATTGATGATGAATGATTTTCTATGCTGTATTTCAATAGTACCTGGCTGCTTCAAATTTCAGAGTTGGAGATACACATGGCTAAACTGAATTTGATAGATAGTTTACTTACCTCTGGAGTTGCCAAGTTGACACTTTACTGCTTATGGAGCTTTCATGCTTTTACCTGAATTTATAAGCAAAATCTTGGGCAAAAGCTTGTAAATGAGATTTGTCCATAATCTCTGCATGAATTAGATCAGGTGCCTGGGCACCAGATGAGAATTTAAACATCAGTACCAATGGCAGTCATAATCTGCCAAAGTTCAGAGATGTAACAGAAAACTAAATATGAAAATTCTGTCAGCCATCGGGTATGCTTCTATTGCTAATTTGGTTCTTTGGCTCTCAGAGCAGTCAAACCTGACCTCAAAGCTCAGATCATCTACAGGATGAAATGCTCATCTTGTTAAATTTAGTGGTAAAATTGTTCTTGTCAGGAAAGCCAGCTTCTCAGAATAGTTTTCCATAGAAAGATGAATCGTTCTGAGCTTATAGCAGTCTTGCTACTGCATAATTTTGTTACATATAGGGTTCATATATTTAAAATTTATTTCAGCCATACTTTGTATATTCCTTTCTACTTATTTTGACTTGTGCTTTATCTTTTTTTTTTAAACACTTACCTGTTGGGAAATAAATCACACTCCCATTTGATGCTGGTAAATGCAGGATCTGTTTCCACATTTTTCCTTGATGAATGTTGGTGCTTCTCCCATTTTTCCTTAGCTTAAACCAACTTTTGTAGCAACAGTATGTTTAGGGACTTTACATTTCCTGGTAATTTTGCTCATTTTAGTACATTTTAATACAGCCTGACTTGTACTTCATAAAACTCATAGCATTTAAGTGGTACTGTATAAAAACACTGTTACTGAGGTAGAGTATGTGTTTTATGTATTTTGTTAATATCTAATAGGTGTTTTTTCAGTATTTATTCCCTCTCCTCAGCACATCTTCTAATTCTTGTCCTTATGGAGTGAAACCCTGCACAGTGTATCCCAAATAAAACATACCTTAGATGTTTTAGCTGAATTTTTGTTTGAAGTAGCAAAATTTTGTTTTGTTTGAAAGTATAGTTTTAGGAAACAGTAGAATTTTACTGGATCCTCCTTATACAAGTGGTTGTATTTGGACCTATCACCTCTGTCAAAATTTGATATATCAAATGTCAATGACTATGACCCATAATAACCTGTTTTAAGGGAAGTATCAGTTTTTCAATATTACTGCTATGCAGCAACAACAAAAAAGACATGGCTTGTTTCCTTGTTTCCTATGTGCCTCTGGAAGTTCAAAATTTTCCTTCAGATAAGCTTACTGACTTTTTGATCCCTATCTGAAAGTTATCCAATTAATTTTGGATTTAATTATTTAAAAAATAAGGTTTAAAAAATTAAAAAAAATAAAATGAAAAATTAAAATTATGTTTAAAATTATGCAAAAAGTAGGGGAAAGTAAGTAGTTTCATATTGAGAAACTGCAGGAGAAGTTTCATATAAAGCAAGGCACTGGGAGATGAAAAATGAGAACTAATTTCCCCTTATTTAAGAATGGGTTTTGATTTTGGAAGTATGTTCATTTTTTGTTGTTAAAACTGAAAGGATGCTCCAGCTGTCCTCAGAGCCCTTGCCCAGTAACAAGTGTTCTGATAATATGTTTTTAGTTGCGCTTTTATTATAAAAAATAACTGCTGTGTCTCCAACTTCATTGGAACAGCTGGCAAATTCTGGTTTTTAAAAAGAGGACCCCTGTTGAGCACTCCAGTTCCAAAGAGGATATAAATTACAATAAAAAATAATATAATATAATGTAAGAGACAAGATATATATGATCAGTGGTGATATACCAGAGGGCTAGATCACAATTTTCTTGATACTTAATCAATACTAATAACTATATATTTGCATCCGTTTTCATTTAGGAAAGATCTTAAGGATACACTTGAGGTTAAGCTGAAGTTATCATGCTAGCTTACTGTGACCTCCTTGATTACATAAATATCCTTTTTAGTATAAGATGGGAAGCATGGATCAGTATTTTACTTTATAAACAGATATATTTGAAACCCAAATTCTGATGAGAAATATAATTTTTAGAATATATCCTTCTGGCTCCTGTCAATATCCCTTTGTTGGACAGTTGTTGACACTTCAGATGAAGGTAAAAATTACCCTGAAAATACACTTCGGAAGCAGCATAAGACTTTGACCATTTCAGGACATGAGCCAAGAGACCTGGGGCTGGTTTGAACATGCTGTTAATGTACAGCTGCCAATACTATCAGCTTTCTGAGGTGATGCAGGGAGTCTGGCTCTTCCTCTGGGCCAGGAAAGAAACAGAAACATCTATGTACACATACATCCCATGGGGAGCACTGTGGCAAGCCAAATGAATCCCAGACACAGAGATTGAAAAAATACAAGGGTACAAACACACAGAGCCTTCTCTCTCTCTCTCTCTCTTTGTCTCTCTCTTTCTCTCTCTCAGTAAAACTGTTACAGTGTTAAATTGCCTCACATCTTTCAAATTGTTTTTTTGGAACAAGATTGCAATAGTCTGACTTTTAGGCTGAATTCTTCAGGGCTGCTTACAGCTTTGTTAGCAAGGTGGAAAAAACTCCCATACTTACAAGCCTTTCAGTCTGCAAGTACGTTCACCCAGCTGTGCCTTCACAGTCTCTTGTTAAACTGGTTGAGTTCCTTAATCCTCATATTTAAAAGGTTGATTTGCTGCTTGGGCCATTTTTGTGTCTTTCTTTTGAACTCTTGTTTATATTTTTATGTCCTTCTTAATTCATTGTGAGACTGGCTGCTTCCTTCCTCATGTACTGCATCAGGTCACATTTTACTTTTCTGCAGAGTGTGCTGGCGTTTCAGGATCACCTTATTCTGGACAAGGATTCTGGGCAGGGTGCTGTTAAGAGGGGCATTTTCTCTCCCCTCTATCTCATGTATGAGAGTGTGTTGGCTTTGCACTGCCTGGTTTTTGGTAGCAGGGGGGCCACAGAGGTGGTTTCTGTGAGCAGCTGCTGGAAGCTTCCACCGTGTCCAGCAGAGCCAGTCCCTGATGGCTCTGAAGATGGACATGCTGCTGGTCAAGCAGTTAGAGATCGTGGTAATGCCTCTTTGATAATATATTTAAGAAGAAATCACAACAAAAGTAGAGGCACAGTTTTAATTCCAGCTAGTGGAGGTGGTGAGAACATGTGAGGGAAAACAACATGGAGACACCAAGGTCAGTGCAGAAGGAGGGACAGGAGGTGCTCCTGGCACTAGAGCCGAGATTCCTCTGCAGGACGTGGGGATGACCATGGTGAAGCATCTGTACCCCTGCAGCCCATGGGGATCCATGGGGGATGCAGAGATCCACCCACTGCCCATGGGGATCCATGGGGGATGCAGAGATCCACCCACTGCCCATGGAGATCCATGGGGGATGCAGAGATCCACCCACTGCCCATGGAGATCCATGGGGGATGCAGAGATCCACCCACTGCCCATGGGGATCCGTGGGGGATGCAGAGATCCACCCACAGCCCATGGGGATCCATGGGGGATGCAGAGATCCACCCACTGCCCATGGGGGAGGCCCCCATGCCGTAGAGGATGGATGTGTGGAGGAGGCTGTGATCCAGTGTGAGATCTGAGCAGAGAGTTTCCAGAAGGGAAGCTGAGCAAGTGCTTGTGCTTTCCTCGAGAAAAAAAATTGAGGTATGGCAGAGGAAATGTTTTCTGACAAGTGAAACAGAAGGTTTCAGCTCAGTCAGCTCTAGAGAGAGGAAGGAAGGAACAGTGACAAGCAATCAGGTCTATGGGTTCAAGGATGGAGGTAGGAGGTGAGCATCGCAGAAATCCAGAACCTGAGGACTGCTCTGCCAGATCAACACAAACACCAGAAATCTGTGATTTCAACACCTGGTCAGATACACTGGATATTTATCTCCTGCACAGTCCTGGATATGTTCCTTTTTTCTTTTTTTTTTCTTTTTTTTTTTTTAATCTGAAAGGCTTTCCTAGCTGCTTTTTGACTACACTCCGATGTCACACTGAAATGGTGATATGATGTCACACACCAGCAGCCTCTGACCTACTAACTTCTAGTCTTGATGCCAAAGGTATTAAAACTTTCAGTAGGTTTTAAACATTTAATTAGGGAATACAGTATTCTGAAGCAGTTTGTCTTCCTGATTATTTCATGCTCCAACGAATTTTGTGTCATTTGCAAAGTATATCAACAACGATTTTTTGTCATCTCTTAGCTTCCATATCTGCTGTATTTTATAGTACAATGCAATTATGAGGCAATATTCTGTTGTGAACTATATGAAGACATTTGTTTGGATTACTTACTATAAAACGCACAAATTGTCATGGCAATTTTTACAAATAATATGAAAGAAAGGACAAATAATATAATAAAACTATGAAACCTCAAATTTGCTCCAAACCACGGCCAATCTGTTCTGCACTGCTGTAAAAGGCAAGATATTATAAAATTCACTTTTGGTTTCTCAAGAAGCAAGAGTGCCTAGCCCTGAGTGTTACTCTGCCCTTCAGATAGGCCAGAATGGGGCCCCTGTAGGTCAGCTGAGAGCAAACCCAAGACTGCCTTGCCACAAGGACTCAGTAAAGCTGGCAGTGTTTAGTCTGAGTGCTTCTGCCACTCAGTGTGTGGCACAAACCATCTTGCTCTAACTTTCCTGAAGAAAGCTCAAGGCATGTGAACACCACATGCCTTAAATTGGTTCTGTACCACACACCCTAATGATCTTTCTTAAAGAGAAGCTATTTCTATTAAAAAAAAAAAAAAAAAAAAAAAAAAAAAAAAAAAAAAAGCTGGAGGCAATCCAGGACTGATAGAGTGCTTTCAGAGTGGCCTGTGTATGGTGGCCCTGTGCTTCACGGACCTGGACAGTGTTTGGGGTGCTGTTATGGTCATAATTCCAGATGCATGGTGAAAGAAAGCAGGTTTCCCTGTGAAAGCAAGTGAGGTTCCCAGGTTACTTTGCATCTACAAGTGTGTTTTGACCTACCCCAGAAGGCATGTTTGGGAAGGGGTGGTCTTTCATGGTCTTTGCAACATTTGCTACAGTGGACAGAAATCCTCCATTGATTTTAGCAATGTCTAAGCTATGAGCCATTTCAGCCTCTCACAGAGTGCTCTGCTAGCTGGAACACAGCAGTGTCCTCATTCTGATGCTGAATGCGTCCCCTTCTTCAGCATGTCTGAAATGTACCCTTCCAAAAGTCAGGGTATTTTATGCTAGGATTTTTTCAGAATCCAGAACTTTTCCTACTTCCTGTATTATTACTAAAGACCATTGAAAAGTTATTTACCATCAGTTAGGCTACCACAGGACAAATCTACCTCTGACCCACTGAATACCTGGTGCAGTTTCCTGAGATTTTCAAGGATGTCATTTGCATAGATAGATATGCTGGAGAACTATTTTGATTTATGAAGTGCTTCATCTTAAATAGGTTTACCTTTAGAAATATGCCTGGATTATGTAAGATTTTAAATAATTCAACCACCACTGTGTAGAAAAGTAATGATCAAACACACAAGATACCGAAGAAAGGCCATTTCAAGTCTGTTGATCAGTTAGGTAGACAACTTAGTATGCTGAATAACCATTGTTCTTCCCCTGAAATTATCCTCTAGTGCAGTTTAAAGCATTGTATATGACCTGTAAGACATTATTTATAGAATGTTAGGCAATGCCCACTATTACATGGCTACACTGAATTGTTATGGGACTGAATGGGAATCACAGTGGATGTAATTTATTTAATTTAGTTAAATTAATTTATTTAATTTAACTAAAGTTAAATTAAAAATTGGACTTAAAATGTCAAGTTACTCATCACTTGGGTGTCATTAGCAAAACTTTTATTTTTTTATTTTAAAAATGTTTTATTTATTAGGGGTTTTTTGAGTGTGCTGCATTGAAGAAGCCTTTTATTTGCTGGAAAAGCATTTTTTCTCTGAAAGTCTGAAATTCTATGACAAATCGTTCTGTTCTCCCAATACTCAGATTGAGATGACTATGTTGTTCTTGCCTAGAAACTCTTATGATAAGACCTTGTAAATAAGTGTGGTCAGATTTCTGTATCTTTGGGAAGCCCTGTGACAACGTCTGTCAAAAGCATTTTCAGTGTGGATTCAGCTGCAGGAATCAATACTTCCTAGAGGACCCATTCTCCAGATGGAATTGAGAGCCCAGTCATGCAACTGTCAGCCATGTGCTTGTTCCTCTCACTGCTCTAAAGGGATTCTTGGCATGATTAAGGATTAATCACGAGAATAAAAGTTTGGTGGATCAGGTTCCAATTCCAGAATGTGATTAATTCATTGTTTGAAAAAATCACACTGCAATATTCAATATTACAAAATACAGTAATAAAGAAACAAGGCTGATGTGTCTCTGAGGTTTGTCGAGGATCATCATGAATTCCAGTTTGTGAATCAGAACTGGCAGGCTGTGCAAGGGTTTCAAGCCCAGTGCCGTGGATCTCCTGGGAGCTATTTCAGCTTTTCTCGTTATGCAGCAGCACTGATGTTGATTGTATAAGAAGCCAACAGATTAAAGAGGAAAAGAACTGAGATGACAGCTTTAGTAAATCAAAAACTTTTTCCATGTTACAGAAAACATCTGAGAACATTTTTGGATATTTCTGGTGTGTGAAAATTTAATCTTTAGACAGTTAATGATTATATAACCTAATTATCTCATTTAAAGTAGAAAAGAAACCCCAAACAATAAACAATTACAGCTATTAAATGTATTATTTCACTCTTAACTGTCATAAATCTGATGATTTCTTGATTATATGTTAATTTTTATTTCTATAGCCTTTTCTCACGTATTTTTCTTCCATTGAGATTGATTACATTTACTCAATTTAATCTATTCCCATCTGAAATTAATAGATGCTCCTCAACAATAGTTTGGGCTTCACATTTTAAATTACTTCAAATTTCTGAAGAGGCAGGCTGCTGAGAAATGCATGTGTTCATTATTTAGTTACTGAGGAAGTGTCGAAGAGGTTTAATTCTGTTTGCTGGATCACTAGAGGGAGCTCCAGATGCACGAGAAGGGAAGGCTTTGTTCTCAAACCATACAAAACTCAAGAAACCCGAAAAAATACCTTTCCCAATGGGCAGTGATTGCTAAATGTCTAAAAGAGGAAAAAAAAATAGTACTTTTTTTTTTCTTCTTAGTTAGAGCATTTTATGTGCATTTGTTTGCCAATAATACATGCCTCACAAGCTAATAACTACAGCGTTTAAAGTCTGGTAACAAATAATGTCCAGTTAAAAACTTTGCAAATAGAAAGCTTGAAAAATGCCTCAGACCAGTGCCTGTAAGCCCATTTAAGCAATAGCAATCAAGATATGTGGCTTTTTCAAGTGGCTGGCTTGTCAGAGCTGATGAGATAGATATCCAGTAGGTTGGAACTAAACCTTTCCTCTGATGTAATGCAATGATTCTAAAGCAGTACAATATGTCTGTAAGTCCACTGATCTGATGTCTGATATTCATATCGGGCAATGGCTCTTATGGTGCTAAAATGGGGGTCATTTTTGATGCTGAAAGGGAAATCAATTTGGTTGAAAAATAAAGTGAAGGAAACACAAAATAACATTTTTGGAAGCATTTTCAGTGTTTATTATTTGCAAAATTGCTTCTGAAGTGCAGTAATTAAGAAGACATTTTGTTCTGGCCTATATTTAAAATGGCTTTGGTTTAGTTTCAGTATTTTTCAAGGCGATGCCTTTCTTTACATGACATGAGAAGCTGTCAAATGGTCTAATATTTTTTAATAGCTAACATTGATATCTTGGTTTCCCAGAATATTTAAATTAAGCCAGTGGTAGTTCTATAAATATGCATACACAAGCACAAAGAGCATTAGGATGGAGCCCATCTTTTGAGCTGAGTAGTGATCACTGAAGTCATTAAAATCTCAGTATATAATGTATAAAAGCAACTTTTTAATATCAGCTATGGGTATCTGTATTCCTAGTACAGTGGAGTTTTTTATATGATAGTCTTCTCTGAACATTTATTCTTATAGATAAAGTAAACTTTACAATATGTATCTCAGAAATGCCACATTTGGCATTATGGTCTTATATAAATACCAAGAAATAACATACCATGACATCAGGATTTTCAAATATATTTGTTACATGTCTTGATACATGTACATTATAACTGTATCATGTTTAGTGAAGATTGCAATAAACTACTATTTCAGCATCACACAATGATTAGCACTGGAGGGAAAATTCATAAACGGTTCTATTCAAATCTGCTGTTTCTTCATATTGGATGACAGTGCTGCAGTAAATAGAAAAAATAACTGTGTGTTTTCATACTCTGATGGATGATACAGAAATGTGTGGCTCATCAGAATAAACTAGACCAGCTTAGAATTTATGGAAATATTAATCTTTGACTTCCATAGTATTTACACTATTTACTGATTCTATGAGGAGGAAGGAGAAGTGCTTTATTCTTGAGGCTGTTAGCTGATAAACGGTGCTGTCAAGGTTTATGTATTGGTAGGTGTGCATCCCTATTATGCGATGGCCATTGTTTAGGGAGTGGTATTGAGAGTTGAGTGAAGCATGCTCATTTGCAATCCCTCCTTGAACTGCTTCCTTTTAGTACAATTTTTTGGATCTTTCTTTCTATGAGTTTTGATCAAAGAAAACATATTTATACTTCAATGTCATTTTAATCAGGTATTATATTTGGGTTTGAAAAATGTAGGGAAAGGAGGAAGAAGTTTTATTCCCTTCCTTATTCCTTACTTTCTGAGGCTAGAAGGTAAAAATGCACTTTCCTGCCTATCATGTTTTTAATGGAAAAAGAATATGGAAAATGACATTTCTTCTAAGAGTTTTGCATACTGGTTTCAGAAAGATCTATTTAAAGCTATTCAATGTGTAAAAGCAGCAGGACTGGGCCTCTAGAGGGAATCAGATGAAATAAGTGCTAGAAAAAACTCACAAACTCTTTTTCTGTGTAGCATTAGGAAGAATCGCCTATAATTTTGAAAAGGGCTAAAATTCTCTTTTTATCTGTTGTAGTCCAAATGTTGATTCACAGTAACATAAGAAAACACAAATAAAACCCTCTGGGCATGTGGCCATATATGTTTTTTCTTAACAAGAGCAAAATAGAAAGGTTGTGTTGTGCATATTGTTCAAAACTAGGGAATTAAACTCACATCATTCTGTGGTGTTTCTTCTCTAAAAAAGGATAATTCTTTTTAGTCCTACTTCTATTTTTACCACATCTTTCTGAAATTTTATACTGGAGGCAGGAGACTTATATGACGCAGGTATTCCCCATATTTTCTCTCCCACCTGAAAATAGGTGTTAAATAATTTAAGTAGTAAATAGTCTCACAATTTTAGCCAGAAATTGTCAGGAAACATTTTTCTGACCTCAGTCTCTGTCCCAGCCCAGGTTCTCAGTGTGGCTCATACAGTGATGCGAGGAGGACTCTCAGCTCTGCTGTTTAGGCCAAGTCTCAGCTCACAGGGCTTTCCATTTTCCAAGCACTGTGTAAATGTTAACAGATCTTCATGATACCTCAGTGAGGTAGGTAAAGATTAGCAGCTTCATTTTCCAGGAGTGAAATACCTTGGGAAGTGAATTTGTGAGCTTATATTGGGAAGCAGTGGCCCAACAGCTTTTAGTACTGAGAAACCCCATCCCACTAAAACACAGTGTTTTGGACTCAAAACCTGCAAAAAAAAAAAAAAAAAAAAAAAAAAAAAAAAAAAAAAAAAAAACAATTATTCCCCTAGAGACAGTGGTAAACCAGATAATTAATACAGTTCTGGCGTAGAATGCCAAGACATAATGATAGTGTCACAAAGTATATTTTAAGGCCTTGAAATATGTAGAGTCCAAGAAATTGTAATTATCTGTCACTTTTATTTTTGTGACCATTCTGATTTGACAAGTTGGAGATATGTTTAATTTTGTAGAAACAAATGTACTGAACTCATGGTTATGTGTGCACTGTGTCTAGACACCAGAGCAATTATAAGGAAAATCACATTTTCATTTCTATTGCAAATTGTCTTGTTAATCTGCTCAATATTTCCTTGTCTAATCATTTTGTTCTGCAGTTCCCTTCTTTAAGAAGGTCAAACAAGCTCTTTTCAATGTTACTACTGCCTGCTGTATCTGTAATATGGGCAATAAGAATCACAGTTCATTATTATCACACAAAAATCTCATTTTTGTAGTGGATCTAGCTGATTTTCATTTTATTTTTCCAATATTTAAAACAACAAATTTATCAGGAAGCAAGATCTGGTGAGTTCTCTTCCCTAGAAATACAGTGTTGGCTTTTATGGCCACTGTTTTTCTAATACCCACAAGAACTGCAAAAAGTGACAAAATATTGCCTTCTCCTTTCTTTCCAGCTGTGGAAGAAATAAAGAAAGGAGAGAATTTGGCTTTCAGGACCAAACAGAACTATTACCATTGGCAGTATGAGTACAAAGCTCCCAATTCTAACATGGATATAAAACTTACTGGCTTGGGAACTGGGTATTTTGAGAAACCAGGAAAAGCACTTTTGGATCTTCTCTGACTAGGAATGCAATTGAACCCCAGATATCTGCCCTCCTAGAAGGAAATATAATTGATACCATAATTGTGATAAAATCACCCACGTATTCTTCTGGAAGAAGAAAAGGGAGATTGCAATTTTCATTAATAAAACAGAGTTTAAGAAGGTAGGGATGGAAAATGGTCCCTTACCCTGAACAGAGCTCTCAAAGAGGTGCTTCATTCTAACTTCCACACCAGGTCCAGAAGCAAGACAGTGCTTTTTCTTTTATGGTTTAGGCATTTTCTGCTGCTGGTTTTAGGTGTCCCTTTGTACAGCTGACTGTGAAATCCTTTTGTAGATTCCTAAACCCCATGGGAAAATAATGAATTTTGTCTTTACCACCATGGAAAGACCTGAATCAGCACTTCTGGAGCTGAGCTCCTCTGTGCACTGTAGTGTTCATCATCACAGGACTGATAAGTCTGTGGGTGTGCAGTGACTGAGAATAAGTGCCAAGATACTTTCTGTCTGAGCCTAAATGTCTTCTACTCTTGCATAAACTTGCAAAGTTAAATTATTTATTGTGAATTCTTCAAGCAACTAATAATAACCTTCTTAGAAAATGTAGTTTTGGCTTGTGAAAGGAGAGGCTGTCTGTGTGTGAATAAAAATGAGGAAATGACCACTGCAGAAAATAGAACAGTGGGTAGGGAATGATTTAGTATGACAATTATGCAAACAAATAATAATCTAAACTACTCAGAAGGTATTTTACCACTGCAAATTGTTAGCATTGTCAACAGTTTTTTGAAATCACAAGCTGTTTGCTGAATTTCTGAATTGTTCCTACTAGGGTGCATATTTCTATGTAAATGAATGCCATTAAACAAATGCTCCTGTGGTGATGATACAAGTTCTGTTCCACATTATCACAAGTTTTTCCTTAGGCAAACTGCAGGGAGAAAAAAACTAAAAAGCAATTCATATTATTCAATGTCCTATTTGTTTCTAAAATGCAGCAAATTTCAAAAACAGTATTTATGTCTGTATTGGTGAGTATAACTCTTCTACAGGGCATATATCTTTTCCTAATTCTTAGAGAATATGGTAAGATGGAGTCCCGATGTTGGTGCTGATTCTTGTCAACCTTGTTATGATAGTGCATTGTGCTTGCTCTGTTCATGAAACTCAGGGCCTCTGTTATCCCACAAATTAATCAAAACCTGCAAAGACATGGTTCTGAATATTTCAGGACTTTTTAAAAAACCATGTTGCAAGTTAAGAAATGCTTAAACTTTCTCTTTGAGATTTTTCTATGCCATTTAAAACTCAACAGTGCTCATTTAGGGATTTCTGAAACAGCCTTACAGCATACAGGGCAAATACTTTAGATTATGGTGTTGGCAGGCTGTGATTATGTCCTGTTCATAATCTAAAACCATTTACCAAATAAGAGACATTTACCACGTGCAGAAAATTCCCGATTTTCCTTGAGATACCTGGTTTCAGAATTTCAAGGTGTTACATGCTGACCCTTCTAAACATTTCTCAGACCTAGGAATAATATGATGGACTTGTTCTTTCCTCAAAATGGTAGGCCTGAGATTAGAAGAAAGTGAGGAGGGATAGACAGGAGGAAATGGGTTAACAAAGATGTTTCTAATGTTAGCTGGGAAGAAATATCTTGTACCAAGTAAGCAATCAATGGTATTTACAGGAGAGAATACCTGCTTGGCCCGTATGGCCCAGTTTCTTCCTTATTTCATTTGGCAAAAAACGTGTCTGTTGTAGAGATTTGTTTCCTTTTGGATCAAGTAATATCACATATTTATGAATTTTCTTGATTATGCAAAACCGACATTTTTTTAACTAAAGCAAAATTAATGTCAACAGTATTTTTCGTTCTAACTGAAAGAACAGCTGTGAAATGTTTCATTTAATAAGAATTAAGTACAGAAACCTGAGGTTTTAGTACTGAAACACTGCAGTACTCAGCATTATAACAGTATTTTTTCTCCAAAGTTTTTGTTGGCTGAGGTGAACATAAAGGCTGTGATGATAAGACAAAGAATAAAAAGAATTGGTAGATAATCAATGATTCTGGCATTTTCACAGGAAAACTGGCAACAAATACTATGTCTTCTGTTACATCTGATTGCATCCAGTGCAAATATTGAAAGTGGAAAATAAAAACTATTTCAGTCAGATATATACCTGTTTCAACTGAGAAATTTCTGAAGCTGATTTTGTTGACATCATAGTATGATTATTTTTTTGAGATTTTTATTTTCAGACTGCTTTTAATGGTACAGAATACGTCATGTTGAAGAAAGAATAAAACCTGTGTATTGTACTTTCTTGACTCCTTTCCCTTTCTGCTCTAATTCTTAAATAAAAGCCTGTATTTCAGATTTACCAGCTACTGTTGACTGAAATCAGTACAAGCAGAAAATTTTTTGCAATTCTGCAAAAGATTGTGAAGTGGTCATTCATTAAAGCAACCAATGTCAAACAACTTGTTAACATTTATGGAGTGATTTCTTTTTCTTTAAATAGCAGGTCATGCTCTCCTAATCTCCATCTACAGAAATATTGGATAATCTTTCACTCAGATACTTTTACATTACAAAGGCAAATACAATTACATGCTTTCAATTTACCCATCTGGAGGTTTGTGTTTACCAGGTAAAAGAGGTACCAGGTTGACTTCTGAGAACCTGCTGGAATCTGGCTGACACAGACTGGACTTACCCCTTCCTGTCCCCTGGCACATCAGCATTTACTCCTTCTAGATGTCTTTTATTTTCTGAAAGCACTAAAGACAGCAAGCATGGAATGTACCTTATTTCAGTATATTTTAAATGGAAATAGTGAAAAACTTCCTTTGCTATCTCTATCATCTCCTTTCCACCACCTTTTATCTTGACAGAATCAATAAGGCTCTCTTTACTTTCTATATAAACAGACATTTACAGTTTTCTTAATGGTTTAAGAAAAGAAAATAGATACCCTCCATCATTTTTGTACACTAAAGGAGCTTGGTTGGTTACTCTTCCCAGCACTCCTGATGTTTTTAGAGAAGTTTTTCAGCAGGAAGTGTAAAGTTTGAAAACTTAATGGAAACAGCAGTGATGAATAGTAGCTTCTAGTGAAGATGTAAAGGCCACACGAATAAAACAGTAAAAGAACTGGGGATAGAAATAGATCTGCTGTAAGAATATTAGAATAAAATTCTGGCCTTCACTCAGATAATATTTGGCTGTTTCGAATTTCCTTATATTTGTAAAGGATACACTAAGACTGAGCTACTTCTTTTATAAAGTGTGTGTTTGTAATTGTTTGCTTCAAGAATACAGACATGGTTTCACAAAAAACGGAGGAGCTGAAGCAGATTCTAACCTTAAACACATATAGACTTTCCCTCTCCTTGTAGTAAGTCAACATTTCAAATTGTAAGTGCATAGTTATTATTCGTGTTCTTTCCTTTGTCTATGTGCCTTAAAATATTGCCTTATTTACTGAGGTGAGGTGCTATAGAAATTAGAAAAACAAGTAAATGTGAAAATAAATAAATGAAGGACTACCGTTATTAGGTAATTATTTCCCTTCATTTTAATTTACCTTATTTAAGCTGTAGTTCATTCATTATTTTGGCTTCACAAAAAGTGAAATGTTCCCCATTTGAGACCATGAATCAAAGAGGCGTTGTCATCTTGAATTTGGTCCTAGATTTAAATTTAACAAAAAGGAAGATTTAATTAAATCTAACAGTGGCAGGAAGGCTTTTGTAATTAAAAAGACTTGAACTGTCCCATGTTGGTAGATAAAGATTTTCTTGCAGTCTTTGAATCCCAAATGATGCAACACAAAGAATATGACTTTAAAAGACAATTGCTTTAAATTGAATTTAAAAAAAAAATAAATTGATTTTTGCATTCCACTGTCTCAGCTGTAGAAATTTTAAATCAATATAAAACAAAAAGTGAAAACAAAATAAAACTATTTGTCTTTGAAAATCAATGATCATAGCAGATACCCAGAATCATAGAATCAATAAGGTTGGAAAAGATCTCTAATATTGAGTTCATCCTTTTATCAAACTCTCCATTCTAAATTAAACCATAGCATTAAATGCCACATCCAGTCATTAAATATAAATTAGTTTATAAAGTATTCCATTTAAATAGCTGAAATTTTGGATAATAAAGGTGGAGAAAAGGTTCTTGCCGAAGCTTATAGATTATCTAGAAAAGCATTGTCAGTGCTAATTGGGGAGTGCTTTTTAGCAGAGACTTGTAACCTTGTTTAAACACTCTGAGTAAAAGTTACTTCTCTTGGAGATATTGTTGCCTGCTGACAGAGGGTCATGTTTCTTCTCACACTGAATATGTTTCTAGTTCAGTCTTTTTTTTTTTTTTTTTTTTTTTTTTTTTTTTTTTTTTTTTTTTTTTTTTTTTTTGTGCTTAGTAATATAAATACTATAAAGACTTTTCTTTAACATTCATTTCCATTCTGCTTTAAAAGAAGTTACATACACGTTGACAAATTCTTCACTGTCATGGTGTTATTTGTTCAAATATTTACAAAATATGTCTGTTTGATGTTCTGATGGTTCCAATGGAAAGAATAGTTTTGATAAAATTTAAGTAATGACTTATAGTAGCACACATTTTTAACAAATATAGTCTAACAAAGCTTTGTTTTAAAGTTTAAAATTGGCCTGACTAATCACTCTTCTAGAAAGTCTAAACACAGTGGTTTCTAATTCCCCAAACTCCCTCTGCTTCTTAACCTCTAAATTTCCCTAACTTCCTAAAAGGAATCTCCTAAATTCTCTAAATCCTTATATAACTATGTCTGCAAACATATTCACTTGCACCCCATTCTGCCTGGAACATTCAGGAGGAAGATCCTACCCAGATGGAAAGAGGATCTTTCTCTTCCCTTGGTCAATCTCTTGAGGCTGAAGAAGAAGCATCCTGTAAGATTTGAGCCTTGAAGACTCCTTGGATTTTCAGCACTTGGACTACCAAGGGTATTTTAAAGATTAATTGACATTTTCCTCAGGATTTTGATTGGAAAGAGATTTTTGGCCTTGCTTAGAAATGTTAAGATATTCTTTCTCCTCAATGGGCAGATAACATAGTGAGTTCAAATAAGTAACCTGGAACCTCCACTGAGGAAATAAACCTCTGTCAAGAAAATCCACTCTCAGAATTTTTACATTTTTAAAAAATTTATTCCCTTTTAATTTTTTTTTTTTTTTTTTTTTTTTTTGTGAAAGTCATGTACAACAATGGTTGAATCTTTTGATAAATAACATTTGATTTTTTTTTAGTGACTGGGCCACTTATTTTCCTAGGAGATACTTTTGGAATGCAGATTCTGCCAATAATGAGTATGCATTTCACACCGATGTCACAATGAAACCAAGTAAAATTCTTACCAGGTTTATAAGGACAAAAGCATCTATAACCATTGCTCTCCCTGGGAATTCTCCAATCACTGGTGTAAACTGAGGCTCCCTCTTCTCCCCATCCCAGCCAGGGATCTCTCATTCCTGACTATTGGTGAACATGTTGGTGAGGATCTTCTCTCTCATGCAGGAGCTGCACATTCAGTGCCTCTTGCACAGAGGAGAAGCTAAACTCTAGTTTTCTGCTTTGAGAATGGAAACTGTGCATGGTGTTTTAGTCCCATAATACATATTTATCACGGTTTCATTTTGGAAAACTATATGTATATATTTAATGATATATGTGACTAGAATCCTATTTATATTTTTCTCCTACAGTGAAGGATTGGAGAGATGAGGCTGGTGGCTGCCTCATCCTTCATATTTATCTTTCATCCTAAGCCATTAAAAGCCTTTTATAAGACATAAATTGTTGAGTACTAGTCAATACAGCTTGCTGGTTTCTTTTCTCTTTCTGGAGGAGCTGTGAGGAATTCTGACCCAGCATCATTTGGAGCTTCTGTGTCCTGCTCCTCTCCTTAAGATGCCATTTTCTGATAAATGTGTATTTTTTTAGTGATCTGATGTATGGTGATTCTCTCTGCAATTGGGAACCTTGATTTTAGGACTATATTATAAAAATATAGATTAAATCAAGTTTCTGGTTTACAGATTTGTGAAATAAAAAATGACTGGGTATCTGAAGGCAATAAGCAAGCAACTGGCCCATGTTCATAAGGTTAGTATAGAAATCCCATGATGAGTCCTCTGAGTTTGATGGATTATACTTTTACTGAAGAATAGGAAAATATGTCTACGTTTGGTACACACATTTGACAGAATTATGAGACAATGTAATCTTTTTTTTTTTTTCTGGCAAAGCTTTATAAAATTCAGGCTTTATAGAAAGAACATTTAGCTACTGAATGAATAATTAGTATAATATGGACATTTTCATTGGCCTAGAGGTGAATTTTCAGATGATTTACCTGCAAAAAGATAGTTGACCCTCTTCATTGTTTAAGACCTTTTCTTCAACATCTGATATGTTCAGTTTAACATTTGTAATTATCAAGCAGTTTACCTTTGCCTGGCAATTACCTACATCCTATTTACAACATTTAAATTATTTTCTTTCAAAACTACTTTTAATAACTGGTTTTAATATCTAACTAGATGGTAATTGCAGTACACATTCAGAAAAGTAAAATATACAACAACAAAAGTCCTACCTTGAAATGGGCAAGTATTATAAAGTAATAGAAACAAATAGAAGTGAGACATGTTTTCAAATTGCTCATTGCAATTGAGGGGATGAAGGTCACCAGATAATTTTTTTCTCTGAGTGATAATTCAGATCACACCTCCAAAGGAGTTGGAAGCCTCAGCCCAAAATTATCCTCAGCCCAAAATTATAATATTTTAAAGAATAAGAGGCAGGGGCAAGTCTCAAACTAAAAAAAAAAAATCACAAAAAACTTTGCTATAACTGTTCCTTCAACTCCATAAATAGGTAATGTCAAACTAAAGGAAATAATGAGTCCTCAATGACTTAAAGAGGCGCAGGATCAAGCCCTTTTTGAACCAAGTATTCTGTTCCATATGCTGGAAATGTAATGGAGAAACAGATCCCTTGGTCCTTATCAATTCATAGCAGCACAGGATCTGTTTAATTTTTAACAATAAGTCTACTAGGGCATGGATACAGTTTTAGAGACTGGGCTGTTGATGGTTAATGACTCAAAACATTTATCCATTTGTGGAGGCACCAGTGTGCTTTGGTGAAGCCAGGCTGTGAGGCTGACAAGAAAGACAACAGGATGGTGCTCTTTATCATGGTAATTGTTCCCTGCTCAATTGTAAAACCTCCCCCATACACAGGCAGGTCTGATGGTGCATTGCTGGCTCAACTGCACTGACCTGCAGTTGAGGTAGCTGTTGTGTCAGAGAAGTTGTCATAAACCACCAAAGACCCCTGAAATGCCCCCAGATTCATTTCTGAGGCCTTCCACCAGAGGACCTAAACATCACCCCCACACAGGGGAGGTACCAGGCTGTTCCCACCTGAACCTACATGTTTATTAACCCATCAGATTTTGTTTCATGGGCTTCTTTCCCCAGTCCCAACGGATGAAGATCATCACTTTTGACAAACAGCTTCACTATAGATCCACTGGTGGTGATTATATACCTTTTCCCTTTCTTTTTCTTCCTTTCTTTTCCCTTATACATTTTCAAAAATAATATCTTTGTGCTCTCATATTCCTATACTACTACAGATAATAATAACTAAAATGGCTACATACTTGCTTTCTATTGCAAGCAAACTGTTCTAGAATACACCCTAGATATATATATTGACAAATACTGATCATTCAGTGTCACTTCACTCTAACCCACCCCAGGGCATCTATTAACAAGAACCTGGGTTACTCTTACCTTCTGGGGTGTAACCTAGGACTATTATCCACCCTCTAGGAGACCAATTTTTTAATATCCTGGAGCTTCTGTCTCCCACAGCATGCCTTTTCAGACTTCCAAAGGCAGAGAGAACCAATATGGAAAGCACATTTCTGCAGTACATTAGACCAAAAAATTCCTTTTGTTTGGCTGCTTTTCATCTTCTTTGTACCATATTTCCACATGCTGTCAAAGCATGATATTTTCCCCTGTGTTACAGCTCCTTCAGCTATGGATGAGGCCAAGGGGAGCAACTGCACTATCTGCAGATTCACATTAGGCCTTACTTTTGTTCTTTAGTATACTTTTATCTTTCCCCTCTGATTTGTATACAACAAAATAAGTTTGCTCCCAAATGCCAAAAGATATATGATGAAATGAAAAAGGCATTTTTTCTGTGTTGATGTCACTACTAGCATGACATTAAAAGATAAATTTACTGTGAAAATGACTGTAAAGACAAAAAATTGTGTTATTTATTATCACTGTCAATTATATCTTCTCTCTTTTATATCTTTGTTTCCTGTTCCTACATAATAAGGAGACAAAGAAACAGAGTTGTTTGGAGAAAGTTGTTTTATGAACTTGCTTACAAAGTTTTTCCCTGGTACTGCAGTTATAATGACAATAACTGTCACTGAACAGCAAGTAATATTGGCTCCACAGTCACACACAGAGATATGGGCTTTTGTTAGGGTTTCTGCTCTTTTAATATAATTTAATTTTGGTTATGGTCTAGACAACAATAACACTAACTTACTGTCCAGGCTTGTGACTAAGTTTTTCATTAGTGTGTATAAAAATTTAATACTATAGTGCATACTCATAAAACCAGTGTTTTTTTCTTTTGGGGGCTAAAGGTCTTAGCTGCTTGCATTAATATTATATGATCTTATGATAGTGATTATATGACTTTTGCAATCCATCCAAAATAGAATGAATTTGAATTTTAGTTTTAATTGCATGCTACAAATTTACTCTATTCTCTATTCTCTCTGGTTTATTTGACACCAGTAAAGATTTTGATGGGATTTTGGATGTTGTCTTTACAAATGGCTCAAAAAGCAAGCCCTTCAAATCTATGAATATTTTTCTCATAACACAATCGTCATCTTGCACGTTGTGAATGAATCTATCTTTAAACAAGCAGAAAATAATGTACTGTTAGCTGCAGAGAAGTGCAATTCTTCTACAGGAGGGTATTGTGTAAACCTCCAGTTAGACTAAGAAAAACCCCCACTTTCTCTGTCCATCTTCTTTCCAATCATCTCCTCTTTCCCCACTTTTCTACATGTGCTTATCATAACTATAGTACACAGAACAGATTGCAACACCAACTATAAATATATGCAAAGGCTAAAAGATCATGCTGTCAACATTTGGAGATACATTAAAAAAAGATGAAAATAAAAGATAATTTATTGTTGCATTCTTTTCATAAAGAAAGGTTTCAAAATAGAATAAATGCTGTCTTACATTTATAGAAGCGGCAGCATTGCACCTCAAAGTAACAATAACGTGGGCATGCTCGGGAAGAGAATTGTGCTCTTAGTCAGGATACCCCTTTGGCACTCTTTCCATCTGTAGTTCAAGACAGAAATTTAGGCTGCTTTTCTGGCTGAACTAGAGTTAATTTCTTTCTTCATGTGACAAGCCTGATTAGTGCAGAGCAGTACAGTTTTCACCTTGTTGTGGCAGGAGGAGTGGTTCCAGCATATAGAGAAAGGACTATTCCTTTCTCTAAACAGCTCATAAGCTGACATGTTTGGAACATTATGAGGAGGTGTTCTTGTTTAAATAACAGCAGAGAAAGACAAGAGCAGTTCTGGTAATGCTTATTTATTTCTCATTAATTTTGTGTTACAGAGGAGATGCAGGCAATCCTCTAGGGCTATTCAGACAGAGGGCACATGATGATTCCAAATTTCAGTTCGAACCACATCTACAACAGCAGGAATTTCTAAATCAACAGGGAAAAAAGATGCATATTTAGACTGACTGACTAAGCTATTCACTTGAGATCTTCAGTTTGTCTTTCTCTCTCATTCAGCTATGCCAGGAACTTACAGGATTGCACAGGAAGAACCTCCAGACTAGATACCTAAAACATAGATGTTTTTCTCAGGATTTTATATCTATTAACATTTCCCTCCTTTTTTTTTTTTTTTTTTTTTTTTTTTTTTTTTTTTATGTTTTGTTGAGAACACATGACCAGAACTAAATGCAGCATGCCACATAAATATTCCACCAAAAAAATAAAAACAGTATTCTATGTACAAATATTTTCAGGACATTTTATGTTGTACTATATATCACCTAATACTTTTTTCTTTAGCCAAAGTTAGCAATGACTTGAAGTTTTTACTGATTTATTGATATTGATGGCAGGGTACTCTTTATGTATGTCTCCAGTTACTTTATAGCCTTCTAGTGCGCATAAACTCAATATTTTATCCCCTTCTAATGTGCATTACCTTGCATTTGTGAATAATTGAAGCCCACCTGCCAAATTTTTCAGCAGTCATGCTGTTAAATAGGAAAAGCTAAATGTGTGAAGACCAGAGCTGTAAAACCCATCAGGTTTTCCTCTTCAGTTTCTATTTGCTTGGAAGAGAGGAATATTGCAGTTCTGGACCTCGTATGTGTGACTAATGACCACATTCTAGATTTCAATGCATGTAATCTGAGATAAGTAAATTAGTAAATAAGTAATACTTTTTATAAACCACTACAAATATTCAGCCTTTGTCAGTAGTTTTCTTATAGTGGTTGCAATGGGCACTACATCTAGTGATCCCTAACTCCACAAAACTCTGTTCATCTTGGTGCATTTTCATTCTGTTTACAAATCTCAGAGCCCCAGCTGGCAGTGGAAACACTGAAGAAATATTTTCCCATTAAACACACAAACGAATAGTTTTAACCTTCTTTCATCTCTTTGTATATATATTTATATCTACAGATAATCTTGCACCTAGGGCCTAACATTACCAATACATTCTTGACCATGCTTTTATTCTAGAATGGGGCATTTCAGCTCCTTCACCTGGCACAGAATTAACAAGGTAGAAATGTTCAGATCTCTTAGTGTCAGGTTACATGCATTTACTTTATAACAGGTGTATTTGCACAGCTATACCACCTGCAGAATTTCTGTCCTTCCCACCCTTTCTGGAAGCCAGCGGCAGAAGAGTCATTGGACTAGAACCAGAAGCCTCTGCCTGACCTGCTGACTATGCAGTGGCCCTCTGCAGGTAGCCATGAAAATCAAGATGACTTAGATGCAACACCTGCATGTGCCGTCTTTAAAAGGATAAAGAAGCCTTTACTCTGGAAACCTTAAAGGTTGGACAACTTCATTCAGGGCAAGTGCCTGGAAATTCTTTCTCATAATGAATTTTCCTGGAGTCAATTGGCATAAGGACTTCCTGAGTGAGATAATATTGGCTTCAACCATGTCATAATTTTCTAGAAAATCATGTTGTTTCTACCATATTAATAAATCTCACAACTTCCCAGCAGATTTATCTCCATTGAATTAACTCTTCTTTTATTGCACCTATATTAAACTTCATTTTTGATGGCATGTTCTTTTTTCTTTTTTCTTTTTTCTTTTTTCTTTTTTTTTTCTCAAAAATATAGAAGATATTTTGCATGACAAGCTTCTGGAGACATACTAAACTACTTTGTGAGTTATGCTTTTAAAATAAATCAAATAATTTTCATGATTGAGAAAAAGTATTTTAATTTGAGGGATATTGCCTTAGAAGTGATGATGATTTTATACCACTCTTGGACTATTTAGGAGGATTTTGAGTTTTCTTTGTGAATTAATGAATCTATCAATTTTCTCCTTCCTGAAGCAATAGTTGATCTTTACGACATAACCTGTCTAGCACCTTGGAACAGCTAGAAAATTCAATTGATCTTGGGAAAGGAAAAAGATCACCTTCCTTTATTCTAATTCCTCTCAACAGTCACTTTAATTTTCACCCAAGGGCAAACCATTTTTATTTAATTCCACTTGTCTTTTCTAATAAATGGGTATGTTAACAATGTCCACTAATAGAGATGATAATTTTTCCATTTTAGTCGTGAAAGTTTCTTGCCAAGTCATAATTCAATCGGAGGTACATTTAAATAGTCCATACAGTAATTTTTTGAAGGCCTGGTAGATCCTTTATGCCTCAATATTTTATATTGTATAATCAGGGATAAATGATGAAACACAAATACTGTAGAAGTCAAGGTGAAACACACATGTATAATGTTACAATTCCTAATAAACACAGTGATAGATTTATTTGTTCCAAATAGTTTTAGAAGGTCTTTACTGCTAATAAGTTGTGCTTCTCCTTTCTGGCTCTCCATGACAATGGAGTCACAATCCCAAGTAATGCAACTCTAAAAGGGTACATCCAAACAGATACTGCTTAAGTCTCTCCCTGTTCTGTATTTACAGGCTTCTTGTGTAAAACAAAGAGAATAACAATGAGATGTTATCAGAATTTAATGCAGATGAATGATTTCTGCAGTTACATGCCATGGTTTTGGAGGAAAAAGTGTGTAGAAGTTTTGGCAGGTCCTGACTATGCAGATGCAGAAGGCAGCACATCTCTTTAACAGAATGTCTGCCTTAAAAAACCCCATGATTGCATCAAGAGTCTCTCAAAATGACAAAGACTCTCAGTAAAGACAGACTCAATTAGAGACAGAGAGCAAAACATCTGCTTATGAGGCTGCGCAAAATCTCCCTTCTACTCATGATCCCTTCAAGAACGTGTTCTTGAGCCAGTGCTTCTGTTCCAGAGAATTAATGAAGACAAGATGAAGCATCTGTATCCCATTCTGTTTTGTGATGAAAAACAAACACTCGGAATTACACTGTCCAACACATTCTATGTGAGAGCAGTGGTCACAATAGTGACGCTGGTCATGAAATTTTATTGAACAGGTTTTTTTTGCTGTAGTAAAAAGTATTGCAGTATTTTCAGACTGTGAGACCTAAACCCACATTTTCTGAGATAATAGACAATAGGCACTTAGTAATTTATACTTTCTATATATGATAACACTTACTGTGAACCAGATTGCAGCTGTTCTGACATATCTTTCTCTCTTCTTTAGGTAAGTTTCAAATATTATCTTTTCTTCCCTGTTTTTTGCCAATTTTTAATCTCTATCTAATCATGAAGTGTTTGCTAAACAGAAATTGTCAGATCTTTATAGCTGGGCATGTATTCTGCCTATATTTATATGTGACAAGGTTTTTGGTAAGCCTTTTGAAACCTTTTGGCTCAAGCATCATTTTGTTGATTTTTTTTTAGGTAGATAGATACCTGAATATAATTAAATTTAAATAATTATATGCTTCATAAGGAAATTCAGGTTTTCAATACAAGGATTGCAAGTGAACAGAGAACCATTTGAGACATAGGAAATATTTAAGAGGGCTGAATTAAAAAACTGAAGGAATACTTGGGATACCATTCAGTCATTTCCTTTCCTATAGATCCTATATTGCAAAAAAGTCTCATTCAATCAGATCAGGATGAATTAAAAACAGATACATCTCTGATAAAAAAGAACAGGAAAAACTAAGCAGGCAGAGATGCCTTTGAGGGACTTTTATACTGACATCCTATTCAATGCTAAATTGTTAGATAGAATAAATCCCTTAGAAAATTTCTGTGAAGCCTTCTGACTAGGGGTTCCTAATTTGAATATTTTTGTATGACTGACACAAAATGACAGAAGTTAGGAAAGCTATTAAAGAATCCTTGCTTTATAATAAAATGAAAGAATAAATACTGGAAGGCCAGGGAGCTTGCTGCTTCATTGCACACAGAGGTGAAGACATAACATGATATCTGTCCTTTATGTGAAATTTTATATTTTATTAACTGGAACTCTTCTTTTAAGTTTCTTTTTATATTTTAGTCCTCAGAATACTGTCAGAATTCATCTCTGTTTTTAAACAGTACCCCTCCAGTCAAAGGGTCCACTTACCCCTGTAGAAATCTCATCTCCATTTTATGTTGCTTCAGTTTAATCTACTGAGTAAATATTTTACAGAGAAAATACTGTATTTTAGTACTCACTTTTGCTGATTTTTAACTTTCATTTAGCTCTGCTGCAATTTTGACAGTAAATAGTCTTTCCACTCTATTTCCATTTTTTTCCCCTGGGAAAGTATGTAAGTTACTAATATTCTGAGACTTTCAGAAAAAGAACAATTTCAAGTGAGGACACTGCTTATTTCCCCAAGTACCACCCTTTTCTGGCTAGGCAGATTTCCATACGGACATCCAAGAAGTGAGCTGAAGAGATTGCTCTCTTTGTGACTGTGAAATTCTGAGTCTGGGCGAGCAGCTTCTGACACCTTTACCTCACTCAGTTCTTCCACCTTTACAAGTGTACCCATTACATTTGTTAAACATGCCCAGTTCTCCTGAATGTTTGGCAGCTGCTGAAACAAGGAGGGTTCTCTCTCGTGGTGATTTTGTCTGGCTGGCCATGAGGGACAGACTGGAACCTCCTCTTTGTAAGGATTTGCACATGCAGAACTTCAGACTTAAATCCATTTTGAATACTCACTTTAACTGCCTGAGGAGTTCTGAGTTTCAGTAAAGTACTCTAGCAACACTGTAGATGTATATAGTTATCCAAACACAATACACTTTCATACAACTGAGCTCAGAAGGATCACCTCCAGAGGCTCTAAAGGCTCTATTTCTTTTTGCAATCACAGATAAGAATTTACACCATGAAGGTGATTCAAAAATATAAAATAATGAGAAAAAATACTCTTGCAGATGTTAAGCTTTCTAGCAGTTGCTAGGAGATAGGTAGCAGTGGTAGAAGTGATTTTGGAAAATAGGTCCCACATTAGGCAAACAAGGACTGATTTTCAAACTTCTAGCACATTTGTTGTCCAGGTACTGTATGAGCTAATACGCTTCCTTAATGAAGTGTATATATACTCTTATATAATGACAATATTAGAACAGAATTTAAATGTTCTTGAGCTTATGAAATTTTAAAGAGTTGCCCTTTTACTTTTTCCTTTTTTTTGGACATCCTAGGCTTTAAGAGATATCAAAATCAGAAACAGCAGGAGGACCAGTAGCATTAGAAATAGAGTATTTGACATTTCATTTCAAGCAAGCCAGAAAGGTTTTCTAAATCATGCTGTCTGCCTTTCCACTTTGGCACATCCTTTGCCTTTGATTTCCTTTTCATTCTCCTGAGTTTTTCATTATCTTTCCAGTACAAAACATTAGACCACCGTGCTACATAATGGAAATGAAACATTTAAGGGATACTGAGTGCTGTGGCCTCACGGCAGATCAGAATGTAACTGTGATACATGTAAGTTTAACATCTTTGAAACTCACACAGCTTTTTGTGTGATAGCTGAGAGTAGCAGAACTGTACTGTGTTCTAAATTAAATGTTTAGGATAAATGACTTGCTCAGGATTCTTTGAGACTTTTCTATTACTCTGACTGGGTTTTGAGTTTATATAAATTTCTTTCTGCCTTCTTGGGAAAAATTAATAAATATGTCAGAAAGTCTTCTGAGGTGTATTTTGAACTGCAATGTTCTAATTACATTAATATATTGGATTTCTGTGACTCTCAGAACTTTTATAATGTTCAGTTTATTCCAGTGAAAATCCCATCTGGCTATGTGTCCATAACACAGCTAACCAAAACCACTGAGCACCAATTAAGTGTTTTTATTTTTAATTGATTTAATGCTTTAATTACAGGTTTTGAGAATACTGACTTCTATATTTTTGTAGAATAGTTTAAAAAAACCGTAGACTGGCATGCTAATTCATTAACTGTAGAGGAGTTATGGAGGAGTTATGGAGAGAGACATAAATGATCCTGGCAGTCATGAAAGGGTGAACACTATCTGATACCAGACAATTGCTTGCAAATGCTTTTAGAGTGTTTAGTTAAATTGCAGATATTTTATACTAACGGAAAAAGGGAAAAATAAACCCCAAAATGAACATAATATAAACTTGCATTGGTCCAAAGATGACTGATTTTGATCAAGTTGCAATTAAGTTTTAATATAATTCACAAATTTGTGTTTTAATTCCTGTCCTTGGCCAAAATTCCTTCTGTTATAATCTGAAAGAGAAAACAATTTGAAATCTTCCATTCTTTGCTCTGCCTTAGGAAAAACTGGCTCCAGCTCTGACTTTCCATCTGAAGACTGGGAACTTTACCGTTGTAGGAAGGTGAAGTGCCTACAATTCTGGGGATCTTTGACCATTGAATGACAGGATATGAAAGAAATCAGTATTCTTGCTGAAACTCTTGTCTCCCTGGGGCCAGGGATGCTGAAAATTCGTTATCAATCCTGAAACCACTCTTAATGCTGGGCATTTTACAAGATCAAAGGAAACTTGAGTGATCAGGAAGTATAGGGAAAGGAAAAAATACCCCTAAGCTTGACTTAAGAGTAGTATTACAAAGTTTCTGAAACTCTGGAAAATTTCTGCTTCTCCAAGCTGGGATCCAGGATCCACCTCAAGACTATTCCCTAGATGTTGCTTTTCATGAAAGGGAACTGAATTTGGATAGGAAAAATCTTACACTTCTGTTCTCACTTGTATTTCTTCTGACTGTAACTTCTCTCCTTTGCATCCCAAAGTCACATCCCTTTTGCTCAGAATATCAGATGGATCTCTTTTCTCATGGACCTCTTCTGCCATCATCACAATCCATGTCACATGGGGGAAATATTTCTAGAGCGGCTTCACACTACAGAACCCAGAGAAGCTCATGAAACAGCTTTGTCCTTCAAAGATTCATTTGTATAAAGCAGATATATTCTTTCCCCAAAGCCAGTAATGGAGGGAACCTTACACCACCCTAATTTTGCATATGCTTCTACATGTAGTTTCTGGTGCACCCACCAGAAATTAATCCTTCACCGACATACTGGAGAGAGTGAAGTTGAAATTCGATGCCAACTGAAGGGGAGAAAGATCTTTAACAAATTGTATGTCATGCAATCCTGTTTACAAAAGTAGTCTAGAGTAGCCCTTCAGTTGAAAGTCACTAGCTGTCCCAAGGCTGAGTCCCATACCAAAAATAAGAGAATCATGTTACAAATATCATAGGCTGGGCAAAACTTTGACCTATTGCGCTCTGACATGAAATGCAATCTTAATTTTCACAGTCTGCTTTATAGCTGTTTTTATAGCACATATCCTAACAGGAATCAAATCTTTTATTTCAACCCTCAAGTCCTCAAACATCAGTGAAGTGAATGAGGTGCATTGGTTTATGGTGTTGGCAGGAAGATGTTTAAGCGTTCTATGCTGCATTATTGAATGCAGGAGCCTTGTTTATTTGAACCATGATCTCTAGCTCCAGTATTCAGCATTGGACTGTGTACTTGTAAAAATGGGAATTCAGAGTTTCCTCTTCTGTGGAGTTGATGGGTCATGTGATATAATCTCTTAAACCTCCTTCCTCCCATATTTAAATATTACTGCTTTAGGAGGTTCATCAGAAAACATTACATGGATTATTCACACACACACACACACAAACATTTACACTTTCATGAGCAGGAACAAGTAAATACAATTAGATTGAGGTTATTTATTCTTCACTAAAAGCCTTTATGAGATGGTTGATTGTTGCTTTGCCCTCCTAGCCAAAGGTATTACATTTAAGAACAAATTCTTCCCTATTTCCATTACAAGCAAGTTGTAATGTTTGCTAAATATGTAGAACACATATAAGGAAAATTATTCAGTGTAACACAGTACTAATATGTAATGAACCACATTTACATTTTTTTCATTAGCTACAGTTCCTATATTTCTTCAGTGATATCTTAATTATCCTTGGAGGTTAATATTCTACTTGTGCATAAACACCAATGTGAGTTCAGAGTTACAGTGTTTTTAAAGAAACTTGGATTTTTACATGTATTTTTGGAATTATATTGAGTCAGATTCACTAGATATGTAATTATAAAGGGAGATGTAGTGGAAAGATTTTAAACACTTGACTACATGGTTTCTAACCTGGCTGTTAGAAATCAGATTAATACAGAACCTGCAACCAAGTATAGGTAAAACTAAGTAGCTGTTTAAAACCAAAGCTCAGGTTGTGCTTAAGAAGGGTGACACAATCATCTCTGCTCCCATCTAATCTGCCCTTTCTGCTGAGGAAAGCACTTACCCACACACATTCAACCTGTTCTTGTTTTACTTTTTTTTTTCAGGGGGGATGGGGGGCAGGACACTGACTAAGTGTTAGTCCTTTATTCCTCCTCATGACTCAAAGTTACATTTTACTCAGCCTATAAATAATTTTAGAATCCTGATCCTGCAGTAAGGTAATGCATCCCTCTTCACACCGCCATTCACTTCTGGTTTTCTTTGGAAATGAGTTTTTATGTGCTTACAGAAACTCTTTCCTGGGGATATACTACTGCTTGCAGTTCCGGTGTACTCACACTGCTGTTGTCAGCCTTGTCTGAGCTGACTGCAGTTTGCTGGTATCTGGGAAAATAGTCTAAGGAAATATGACTTGTACCTTGCATGGCTTGTTTTAAAATGGCTTCTATCTGCTAGTCTCTGCTGTCAGACACAACATTCTGTGTCACGTGGGCATGTGGTCTCAGATGGGGCTGCTTTTGTAATTCCAACAGCATGATTCAGGGATTTGTCACTTAAATATAACATTAGATTGCTACCTTTTAGTTACCATTTATCCCTTATACGTACATTGCAGGGTAAAGGCAAAAAGAAGCCATTTCTAAGACTTTCTAATGATGTAGCTGGGCACTGGAAGAGGCTCCCCAGGGAAGCTGTCATGACTTCAATAAGTGTTTGGGCAATGGCACATGGTGAGATCCTTGGGGTTGTCCTGTACAGGGCCAGGACTTCGACTTCATGATCCTTGTGGGTCCCTTCCAAACCAGGGCATTCTGTGACTCTATGACGTGATTAGGGACAGAAGAGTCCACCTGAGAACTCCTTTTTCTTCACAGTGATGCAAAGAGGTGAGAGTTGGCAACAAGGCAAAGTAAGTTTTTTGTGCAGGTCTTAGTACCTCCTAACAAGAGGATGAAGCTCTCCAGACATTTGTACTTTTCCTCTGTCTGCGAACAATCTTTTGTCACTGTCTCCTCTCCCAGCTTTAGTCCTGTTGCTTGCTCCATCTGTGTCTCAGTTTACCTTACTCAGGAATTTAAGTGGATAAAGCTCCTTATTTAATGCCTAAATGAAAACCTTGAGCTGTCTGAATTAGATGAATCTTTAACAAGGGACACTTTTTCCTGCTCTAGACATAAAGATATTAAGCTCATAGGGCAGGTTTTCTTCAGTCAGAGCAAGAGAAGACTGCTACTACACAGTTTCTGCTTTGCAGTGAAGTTGAGAAAAAAACATAAGTCAAAAGAAGCAAAGATAATCACACCTCCCATCAAAACTTAGAAATATCTGAGGGGATCATCAAGGTATTTCCCTTCACAAAAGATAGCTGCAGATGTCTAGGCTAGTGCTGGCTGTGTATTCAGATGATAAGATTAGGAATCTGTGAGCTTTTCCTGAATATATCCCATAAGCAGGCTTTGAACCCTCCAGGGTATTTCAGAAATGTTAAGGATAGAACTTTGTGAATAACTACAAAGGGCTGAGAATATGCAGAGAAATTCTAGAGTGCACACACAAACTTGGCATAGGAAAGATTCTTGCTTAAGATAGCTACATTTTAAAAAATATTTTTCCTAAATTGTTTCCACTTCTGACCCCTCTTCCCCCTCCAAAAGCATATAAAATTTATGTAAAAAGAAATTAAACAAGCTAATAAAAAGGAGTTATGTCAGAATACAACAATGAATTGATAAATTTGCTGACAGATAAAGCTTCAAAATAACTGCAAAGCAGAGAGGTTAACAATTCAAGTTGCTTGAAGACCAGATCTGATCAAAGTTCATGTAAAGACTCTTCAAGGTGTGATATATGGGTTTCATAGACATAGGTGTAAGTTAAGGCGTACAACTTTAGGGTAAATTAATCTAAAAGGATTATTTCAGTGCATTCACATAGGAGGAATTTAAATAGTCTATACAGACATGAGGTCAGATGAATCCCAAGAGCAGTGTTCATGTACACCTTTGGTAGACAGTAGGATATGTGGAAGAGAGCACTTTTCCCCTACTGTCCCATGTTCCAGGATGCCTTCCAGGAGGAGCACATCGTCTTCACCTCACACACTGGGAGCTAAACACCCAAAGGGTTTCATTTTTCTGCAGAAATACTCCTGTGGCTATGTGCTATATGATGGCTTCTTACAGAAAGAAATGCTGTTTTCACAGAACCTTTGCTACAGTAGATTAATCTTTCTTCCTTTAGTGTTACGATATAAAATATATGTCATTTATGAGATTCTCTGGTTGAATCACTATCATAATAAAGAGAGATGTATTTCAAGTAACCTTATATTTTAATCATTGAATTGTACCCTATTTTGATCAAGACCTAATTTACAGGGAAATTTAACAAAAAATAGCAACACTTGTTTCATAAAGAAATGACTACACCTGAAATTGGCTTATCTTAAATCTATGAAGGATATTAAATCATATTTAACCTGAGTAATTTCAAAGTCACATTAACACAGAAAACAAGAAACAAGCTAGTCATTACAGGAATAAAACTAAAAATTTTGCTCACTCTTAATTTCACTGTATTCTACTTTTAGTTTAGTTCAAGGAAATGTGTCCTAGATATTGTAGATGTATTTTCTTTTGAACAGTAAAATTTGCTTTCCAATCAGTGTTTGTAATTTATTTCCAATTCGTATTTGTAAAACAAGTAACAATAAAGTAACTCTAGTATTACTATTGTATCTAGCTGATATACTTCAGCATAAGAAGCATAGCAGAGATATAAAGAGAAATTTCTTGTCAAAGTTTACAGGTTAAGGAGATAAGATAGTGCAATTAAAGAGAAAGTGGATAAAATATTATAATATATCACAACATGAGCCAAGACTTTCAAGTTGGTTCTCAAGGGTGAAAAGATAGAAGATTACATGCAACTAAGGGACCTGCTCACCTGAGTGTAATTGCAGTTGGAACAAGATAAACTATCATACAAACAAAGCAAACATCTGCTGTGTTGGTATTGTGTAATTTGTATGAATGTCAAATATCACACTGAAATCTCATTTCCAGCCTTGGGTTTTTGTTATTTAAAGTGACTCTTCGTGTTTTGACATACTGAACATCTAAGCTGACCTTGATTCCAAAGTGCATGCAGCAGAAGAGCTGAGCTCTGGCAGCTGGACAACCACATGAGAGAAATCACTCTCCTGGTGCAGCTGGGAATTGCTTCACATGGCACAATAAACACATCCAACTCTTGTTGTGTGTTGATTACACAGATAAAAATTAAGTAGTAGCAATTCTATTTCAGGTTATCCATTCATAAAAACCAACTACCTTGAACTACTCTCACACCATTTTCAGTTGTCTGCCTTGCACAAGCCATTTGTCCACAGTAGGAAGCCAACATACTTCTTTCCTATGGAAGAGCTCCATGAGAAAATTGAGTTGCACACCAAATGCAGCTAAGAAAGAACAGAACAGAAGCAAATACTGGTGAAATGACAACAGGTGTGCACACAAGTTGCAACATTCAGATAGGACTGAATGTTTGGGACATGGTATGCCACGAGACTAAGATTTTGAATTTTACGCTATTTACACTTCAAGCTCACTGACAAAAATCACTACAACTCTGGACTGTTTAAGTGAGCTAGGATCCAGGAATTGCCAGTATGCCAGAGATCTGGCACAACTTCTTTCCACAACTGTGTTTTTTCTCAGTAAGTAAGTAACTCAACAGCTTATTCACACTTGAGTGTTGGTTATTATGAGTATGAATTTCTTTACTTAGAGAGGCTGAAAATACCTGTGCACAAACATTGCCAGTTACTAAAAGCTCTAGATTACAGCACAGTGATGGAAATTAAGTCAACAAGGAAGTTCAGGAAAAAAAATAAATTAAAAAAGGCATTAAGGTTAGAGGAAATGAACCTAGTGACCGCTTCTTGTTTCTTTTGTTCTTCATCCTATCTTCCCTCTCAGGCAGACACATATCCCAGCTTTTGAACAGCCACATCTATGTTTTGCACTGTCTCTGTGTGATGGTTTGGCCCTTACAGCAGCCTAGCACTGAAACAGCTACTCTTCCAACCCCAGCAACAGAGAAAAAAAAAAAAGACTAAGAGGAAGAATAAGAGGAAAAACATCCTCAAAGGTAAAAATAAAAACAGTTGAATAAAGGAAGGTAAGATAAAGAGAGAGAAAAAGCCCCAAACCACTCACCCCCACCTTGGCCAGACAATGAGCCTCCAAAGAGTAGTCACCTCAAAAGTCACTACAACCATTCTCTATTTCTTTTTGTTAACACTGGGAATGACTTTGCATAGTATGGAACATTTCCCTGGCCATTTTGAATCACCTGTTTTGGCTGTGTCCCCTTTCAACTTATTAATGGTTTCAGAGATGTACTCCCTCAGTCAAACTCTCCAAGTGATGCTGTTTCAAACATAACAGGAAATTAAATTCAAGCCCAGCTAGACCCAATAGGCTCTAGTATGAGTCCAAAGGGTCAGCATATGACTTTGAAAATCATTGGTATTGCTGACATCTCAGAAACAGGTACAAGGACATGATGGATGCAGCTCATACGACCGAATGAAGATATTTCTGTATCAGACACATATAACTGCCTCTACAGTCAACAATGCCAAAAAGGCACCAAAAAGGCAGAGAATCATTTGGTTGTCTGATTTTGGGAACTTCATTCACCAGCTCAAGTAGAAGCAGTTCGTACCATTTGTGTCTGGGAAGTCAAATATGAGGTCTATAAGGTTACATGAGGTCTGAATTATTAGACTCTCATTTGAGCCCATCAGATTCTGCGGCAGCTGTTTACTTAGATGGGAGCCTGCCTAACTATCCTCTGCAAACAAAGACAGTCCCCAAACAACCTTCTCTTTAATCTCTCCATTCTCCAGAAATACGTATCTGGAGTTTACTTCCATGCTAACAACCAGCTCCACAAATTGCAAGCATGGGGAAGGAAACAAAATGAAGGAATCTGAACAAGTAGCAGGAGAGAAATTCATCCCCCTTGACTAGAGGTAAGCAAGGTAGTAGGATGCCTTAGTGGGTGCCTGAAACCTTGTGATTCTCTGAGTGCTATCTGGGACTTTGTGTCCTCAGGCTGATTTATCAGCTTCTGTCAGCAGCAGATGTCCTTTTAGGAGCCTGCAGAGACTGGAATGCAGCTGTGAATCCCTTGGCCTTGGGAAAACTTGAAGGGCAGCAGAGGACGTAACATAAACCTTGCGAGTGATGGATAACAGCTGGTTTGGGAGCCAGTTATGAACCTCTACCAAACCAGATGGAAATCTCTCCAGGGCATCTTTGAGTCTGTGATTAGCAATTGTCTAGATGGCTAAAAACATGTTTCTTCTTTCTCTCTTTTTCTTTTTTTTTAACACCCTGAGAAACAGGTATGTGATGTAAGGTGCAGTACACGGGCTGGAAAGAAACTTAGTGAAGAAGGAAAAGCAAGCAAGCAGTAATGAAACAATAAACTGAGTTCAGAGGTGACTGACTTCCAGGATTCAGTGGAGGCTGCCTACCTGCCAGGCAGAGATGCTGTGATCCTCTGGCACTCATCTTGATTGTCCTAACTCTTCTGCTGAAGAATACAATTGTGGTTTTTTATGGCAAATCCTAGACATCTCTTGTGGGAAAATGGGAACTCTTCAATTTTAATTTTTATTTTACTTTATTTGGTTGATAAATTTTTGGATATTGTGTGTCACAGGAATACTCCTGGTGAAGGAACAGGATAATAGAATCATTTTTTCTGCCTTTTAATGCTTAATATCAAAATGTTCTTCTTTTTTTTTTTTTTAAATAGAAGCAATGACATAAACAATAAATTCAATAAGGATGTCATAAATATATCCAAAGCCACACAATAAACAGACACTTTCCATGGTTTCTGAAAGAAAAAATTGAGCAGAAAAGCTTAGCATTACATAGCAATATCTGAAATAGTGTATGCAAAGCATGAACTGTATATAGCAAGTATTTAAAAATGTTAATTGTTTTACCATAGAAGAAGGTAATTCATTTGAGAAGAAATTCTCCTTTTCCCCCTTGGAAAAGTTCCTTATTAGTGTTTAAAATAGTAATAGACTAAAGGGAGTTTAGGGTATATTTTAAGTAAGAATTTCCATACAAATATAACCAAAGCCTATTCAGCTATACATTCCTGTGCATCTATCATCAATGTATTCAACTAATATTGGTCCCAATATTTCATTTTCATTGATTAGTGGCATTTAAAATAAATGTGTTCTAAACTCTGGTGGAACTATTTTCCACTTGAAGCATAAAATATTGGAATATAAATTCAACATTTTCAAACCAAAGCTGAGATATTGCAGCAAGTTACCTGTTCTTGCTCTGTAAGTCAAATTCTCTTTTCCTCAAGATGATTAAACACTTGGCTACCTCACCTTTGTTGCTTGCATGCACTTCTTGACAACAGAGTTGTTTCTCAGATCTGGCAAGGATCTTCCATTTTCCATAACAGTCCCAAAAAACATGGAAAGGGGGCTACGGTCCAGGAGGAACAGGGGTGAGTGACAGAAGAGATGGTAAGGCAGTTTCAGCTGAAGCATGCTTTGACTTTACTGACAAATGGCTGTGCCAGTTTCAGAAGTGTATCTAAAATTCAGTGCTATTTTTATTGGTTTTTTTTTTTTTTTTTTTTTTTTTTTGTTGTTGTTGTTTGTTTGTTTAGAGAAATAAATAATTCCTAACATTTCCTGGGCTTATTCCTGCTTGAAATGGAGAACACAGAGATAGATTTGAATAATTCAAATAATCAGTGTCTTCTTTACTGACTGTGCTGTATATGTGAACTTAGAGCTGAGTTTCTGGACTGACAGCCAGGCTGTTGCCAGTAGGTATGATCCGGCAATAGAGAAATGTCATCCTCAGGGCTGTCAATTCAACATGTGAATAGAAACAGGACTCACACATATTTAAAGGACCGTGCTCTGCATGCATTTTAAGTACACTCTACTATTACAGAGTCTAAAGGGCAAGATCAATCATTTCAGCTGCTCTCACCTGATGAGCTGGAGTTGGTGTCAGGGCATCACACTCCTTCCCAGTCTTGCTCAGTGTCTGGGTGAGAAGAACACCCAAGGCCAGATATCCTGCTTTGGCAAAGTTCATATACAAATTATGTTTATTATAAATAATCCCAGTAAATATTTATAGCAATTATATTTTTTACAGATATTTTGTAAACTGCCTAATTAAAATATAAAATTTCTGGCAAACTGTCACTCGTCATCAAAGTCAGCCTCACCTGTGCCACTTGTATTTTCTGTGAACTGGTAAAGTTATGGTCCCATCCGAATTCAAAACCAAGTTTTATGCATATTATACATCTTCCAATGTAATTCATATACATTTATTGCCAAAAGGAAATATCAATATAGAATTAAAACATCTCTATAATTCCCAGTGCTAGTTGTGTGATTCAGTCATTAATGGGAGAGAAACTTGCACTAAGGTGTTCTCAAAGTTAATAGCAGATGATTATTTGATTCTGTCATCCTTTTGAAAGCACTTGGTATATCACTCATCAAACCCATCAAGCAAATAAAACCTGTGGTGCTTTTATTTTCTGCTTGACGTTTTAAACATGTATCTCATTATTTAAATGTCCATAGAAGTCACTTCTTTTATTACTCTGAAATAACACAATTGCAACCAATATACTCAAATAATATTAGAGATAAAAATTTAAACCAAAACAAGGACATCTCTAGTGTAGGTTGTCACTTCAAATGAGTGGACTGACAGTTGAAACGAGAATTTTTTTCCTTTTGTCAGTTCTTGTTAGACCCTTAACATAAAATTAATGTACTGAGAAATAATTTCTTTATCTTTCATTGCTTGAATGAAATATAATTGGAATGGCTACAATGAAAACTAAAATTAACAGAAAAAGGAATATAAAGACTTGATATAATGCTTGTCCCTCGAGACCATACAACAAGTACCCCAACAGTTATATCTTTTCTAGAAAACATGAGTCTTCCAAGGAAAATGGCTCTGTCCATTCCTGCTCTTTGTTTATATGGAAGAGGATTTCACTGCTGAAATGGAAGCCAACAATAAGGTCATTTGTTGCAGGTAGATTTGAAAACCATAAACTAATACAAGCTTAAAATATTTGTTAATGTGATAAGCACTGTGGTCACAGTTACTGTCAGCCATGATATTTGTCTTACTTAAGTAGAATTTGTGAAGAAAATGATATATTGAATGATGCTGATGAGCTTGTAGCAACAATGCCCTAGAAAAATGCTAGTTGGTGGTGTTATTATCTCTGATGAGAACGCAGAGCAGTTAGGATGCATATTGGAGAAATGCTTCATATTTAATGATGTGAAGTTAGTATGAGACTTCAACACTTTACCAATAGACCTATGTTTATTTTTAAAGTCTGTGCTAATTTCCTACAAGTTCTAAGTGTGTATTTAAATAACTTGCTGCATGGAGTCAAAAATGTCAACTTTCTTTTTGGTAGAGAATAGTAAAAATGTATTTCCCTTTTGACATGCTGGTATAAGCTAGACAACCCGATTTGTTATTTCCTCTTTAAGTATTTATCTCCTTCTAGTCTACAGCTGATAACCTCTTCTCATTTTTGAATCCTTAGCAACTAGAGGGTTAAACTGCAATAGTCTCTTCTTACTCTGTCCTCTTTTTCCTTCTAAGAAGTTTTTTATTTTATCCCCCCGATTATAAATTGCCTTTTATGATGTGGGATTAGAACTGCCTCCATATTCTCATTTGTATATTATATACATATAAAGTAAAATTTTGGGGGTTGTTTTGTTATGAAAAAAATCCTTTTTCTTTTTCCTCCACATTTTCTAGGTAGTACATAACATTCTTGATATTGAATTACATCATCAACAAGTGTCAACATTAAAACATGGTACACACTGTATGAATGTAAACTTGTCCAATATTTTTCCAGGATTATGGTAGAAGTTGCATTAAAAAAATCACTGTCACATGATAGGACAGTAAAGTGACCCTTCACAAAGCAGGATTGACTTATGAGCAGGCTGGCTTGATTGTATTATCATTTATTTGGTACTGGCAGAAATAGCAAAATATACTTGGAATTATATGCCCATAGTTTCCACTTAAGTAGAATAAACATTATTATAAAAATATTTTAATTCAGTTTGTGGGAAGAAAGTTATACAACAAAGATTTATTTTAATTTGTGTCAGAATTTATAGTTACTGGGAAGCTCCAAGATAAGTAATTTTGAACAAACACAAGAAGACATTAAAATATTCAAAACAATTTAAGATTATATATTTTACCTTTGTTCAGTTATGGTAATAATTGTCTTCATACAGAGAGGAAATATATTTTTTCACCATGGACCATTATAAGAATAAGATTAAACTACAGTAATTAGACTGGATAAGAAAAACTGGAGAAAATTACACTGTACCATAGTCACAAATGTTTTGTAACCCTGAGAAGAAAAATAGTGGTGTTTCTATAATTTTTTTTGCTGATTTTATAGCTGGTAAAGCAAATGAAGATAATTCATCATTTTCAACATAGGAAGATGTATTTCATAACCTGTAAGAGATTCTGCACACTTTAAAATCTTAATATCTTATACTTACATTTCTCTAAAAAATAAAAGTGTGGTTATTATCAGTCACCTCAGAAGAGATACTTCTTTGGTCATTTTAGTAAAAGGTACAGAAAGACTCTGAATACCAGCTACTTCTAAACTGTTATTCCATATTTCAGGATACCAGTGTCTTATTTTCAGGTTTACACAGAACAGCACATTTTCCATGATGGTTAAGTGCTTACATTCCACTTTGTCCCTCATCTCTAAAAATGCACTTAGAAGTTCTGACTATGCTTGATACCATCAGAAGGGGTGAGGAACTGAGACCAGACATCAGTGAAGGGCAATGTGAGATAAATTCACTAGGTTGCTTTGAAGGTTGACTCGCTTGCAGCAGTTTTTAAATACTAAGGAAAGAATTGTGTTGCAAAATGCTAAATATGTGCTCTATCAATACGGGCTATATGACTTCCAGGGGTCCATTCAATCTGATAATATCCCATGATACTATAAAATATGTATTAAACTATCAACAAAAATATGATTATATAATTATTTTATCTTCATTCATTACTTTCACTTGGTTTATATTAATAACCTTAAATAGGGAATTTCAAAGCAGTTAAGGACTGCATCTTACAGCTCGAACACTGCATCTTTGGTTCCCCTAAACTGTCATTAACTGACTATAAATACCCTGGTTGACACTTACTGCTTTAATTTTGCATAAGGTGGGATGTAAAATTTTTGAACAACAATGAAGGCAAACTGAAATTGTGCAGCTGGTTCACTTAAGATAAGTGCACATTAAATCACAGGCACCAAGAAATGATAGAGTTGCTAAAATATTGACCAGTGTTTTAATGTTTCTACTGTTTAAAACACATTTTCTCATTCCACCCAGATGTACACGGTTAACTGAAAAATGTGAAGTGTGGTTTTGAGCGGAATCAGTGTTAATGATGTCAGCAGAGAAACAGTAGTGGAAAAGCAACAGTGTCTGAATGTTATTTTTCAAGTTTTATTTATTTATTTATTTATTTTTAAATTTATTTTGTTTTTCCTGCATTGGTCCATTGAGAACCTGAGGCAATAGGCTGCCTGCTGCAGTCCTGCAGGTCTGCCAGCAGTTACTTCTGCTATGAATGAGTGTTCCCAGGCTGACAAGAAAAAGGCAGATCTCATCCTTGGAAGTAAGCTTGATGAGATCCAGCTGACAGTGCTCGAAAGGGAAGCACTTTTCCTTGCACAGGCTGGCTGAACTCTGATATTAATAACCTCCTTGCCAGCTGTAGAACAAGAATGACCAGGACTGTGTTGCACTCAACCAGGCAGGGAGGCTGCTCACAGCTCAGACAGGTGCACTCGTCATTGGGTATGAACCTGATGGGATGGCTGGGCCTGGGGAGTGGCTCTGAACTCAGCTACGTCCAGCTGCCAGCTGGTCATTAGTGGGATTCCCCAGGGCTCAGCATTGGCATCAGCTCTGTTTAGTATCTTTATCACTTATCTGAATAATGGGCTAGAATCCATCCTCAGGGAGTTGGCAGGCAATTCCAAGCAGGCCAGGAGTGTTGATCTGCAGGAGGGCACAGAGGGGTCTGGACAGGCTGAATTGATGGGCTGAGGCCAGTCGTATGAAGTTCAACAAGGCCAAATATTGGGTCCCACACCTGGGTCACAAGAACCCCATGCAGCAGGCTTGGGGAAGAGTGGCTGGAAAGGTGCCTGGTGGAATAGGATCTGGAGGTGCTGGTTAACAGCCAACTGAACATGAGCCAGCAGAGTGCCCAGGTGGCCAAGAAGACCAATGACATCCTGGTCTGTATCAGGAACATTTCCCAGGCTGCCTAGGAAAGTTGTGAAGTCACCATCCCTGGAAGTGTTCAACAGGCTGGATGTGGCTCCTGGGGACGTGGTTCAGGGGCTAACACAGGGGTGCTGAGTCAGCAGTTGGACTCGATTGTAGAGGTCTTTCCCAATGCAAATAATTCTATGATTCTGTAATTAAGCAGGCTGGAGGACATTGCACACATCTTGGTTTTTTCCAGTGAGGAGTGGGATTGTACTTTTCCTGATGAGATCCCATTCTGGATATCTACATACAATTTTTCACAAATACTTGTCAGTTTGCATTGTTGGCCTTAAGGTTATAGTATTCACCATGTTTCCTGAACTATTTGCTGGTATGCATGACTAAATGCTTTTCTATTTCTAAAACAGAAGTTCTTGCACTTCAAGAGCTTTAAACAGTCTAAAAAATGTGTATAAATTTTCCAGAATATGTCTGATCTTGCAAGCCAACAGCTTAATAGATATGAATAGCATTTAATATAAAAAATAAGCATGAGAAAATATTAGTCTGATATTAATTTAAATTACTGAAATCCTCAAAAAATCCATACAAAAACATATCTGTAACTGAGCTATCAGAAATGACATAATAGTGCAACTGGATTTAAATTTGATGCTGAATCTAGATGACATTAAAGTTTATATTCTCCTGAAGATAGGACAGTAATGTCTGATCTGCAGAGAGAAAAGGACAAATGCACATATTTCAATTTCTTCAGCAAAATTTTATATTTGACATGAATATAGGACAGACATCATGTCTGATCAACATCAAATGCTTGTTTCTGCTACTATAAATCCATAAAAAGTTTTCAATATGTACTGCTGTAGAGCAGAAATCTGGTCAGAATTTCTCACAGAATAGAAGGTCTTTATGTACAGTTTCTTTGCCAAATCAAGGTCCCATTTTTTTATTTTTCTCTTTATGGTTGTACAGTTTTTATAAAAAAGTTGCTGCTGCTTCTGAAGAAATAATTTGCTTTCTGCTAGCCAGAGTACCTGAGGTCCTTTAAAACACAAGCATGGTTAAAGAAGAAAATGTCTTTATTTTAGCAAAACAAAGGGTTAATTTCTTCTTGACTATGAAATTGAAAAAAAGTTGTGAGGCAAAAAAACCCCATCCAACCCAGCAAAATACAGTTGTAGATCACTCTCAACAGCAAAATTTTTCTTTAACTGCTCCAGAGTATGAGCTTGGCTCAGCATGTAAAGCATGAGAGTTCCCCTTTTGCTTCTTTCCCCATGAGCTGCCTTTCATTGGAGCACTATTCAAGCCCACTTTGACTCCTCAGATGTAGTGATATGATAGCACAGATATTTCAGTGTCATTCATTTTGGATGCATTTCTCTTGTGGTCCAAATCCATATAAACAGGAAGGCAGCAGAAGTGGGAGCAAGCTGGTTGTGACTGTCTTGATCCTCAGCTATCTCATTTTGGTAAGGCACTATTCCTCTGTGATTCTCTGTTCCCTTTTTACAGTTCTGGAACATGATTTCTAACTTTTCAGCCCTCATTTGCAGAGGATTATGCATACGTGAGCATATTAAGAGCCAGACCTACTGGCACTAAGTTTCTATTAGCAACCACCTTCATCAAATAAGGATATTTCTCTGTCTTCTTTGCCTGATGCAGAAGCAGTTGCACAGAAGCTGTATTTCTTGTTATTACAGACTTTAAGCAAGTGACTGTGCTTTGTTTAACAGTCCTCTGAGGCTCCTGATGTAAATAGCTTTCTTCATTTTCAGTAGTATCACATTTTTATACACAAATAATTGAGAAACTAAGTTAATATAGGCTAAGTTAATGTAGCCATATACATTCTTGATAGAGACATTCTTAATTTACACTGTTGGTTGAATATAGAGGCTGATTTTTTCTGCTTAGTTTCTGCAACAGTACAGAGTTTTCCATGATGAGTTACAGGGTGAATTTTAGATTCAACTACAAAAATTTATCTTTTTTAAATGATTCTGGTACTGTCAGATAATTATAATGTGTCTTCCCTAGCAGTAATGGGCACCACAGGAAATAAAACTGCAGTACAGACTTAATCAAATCTGAATGACAAGGTCATTGGAAAGTCAAAGGCTTTTATTTTCCATATTGACAATGTGCTCCACAAAATGAACTAAATTCAAATGTAAGATAATGTACCCAATCATTTGCTCAGCTTTTTGTTTCATTAGCGTCATCTAATTGCCTATTAATTACTTAAGAGCAGTAGTCATTCTAAAGTGTACATTGCTGAGATCTCCAGTGTTTTTCAGAGTAAAATCACGCAGTGTCTGCAGTTCAGTATCTATTTATTTTCAATTTTTATCCATTAATGCCATACACATATTTAATATATTAAAAGGCTATCTTCAATCACAACTCTTCTGTTATTAAGGTCCTAAAATTTAAATACTGACAGACATTTCCTTCTGCATGCCTTTTACTTGCCTCATATCTTCATTTTCTGCAAACAAAAAATGAAGCCAGTGCAGCTCAAAGGCCTGAAGTCTTTTGTTTGAACTAAAGGAATAAAAGAGAGAGTAACTTCATCAAAGGTCAGATCTCCACTCCTACCCTTTTTGAGCTTGGGAAAAGGCTGACTTGAAGGAAAATCTCTATTAGGTTGCTCTGAACTGCTTTTGAGGAGAAGGTGTTGCTCAAATCTATGAGCTGTCCCAAAAGACTCTGGGACTCTGTATTTTTGTCCTTCTAACTCAAGTCGTCTTTTTGTAAGTAAACTTTTGTCAAGTTACTTTGTTGTAAAGCCCCGAAGAAGTCAAAAAGAAAAGAAAAGAAAAGAAAAGAAAAGAAAAGAAAAGAAAAGAAAAGAAAAGAAAAGAAAAGAAAAGAAAAGAAAAGAAAAGAAAAGAAAAGAAGAAAAGAAAAGAAAAGAAAAGAAAAGAAAAGAAAAGAAAAGAAAAGAAAAGAAAAGAAAAGAAAAGAAAAGAAAAGAAAAGAAGAAAAGAAAGAAAAGAAAAGAAAAGAAAAGAAAAAAGAAAAAAAAATTTTGTCCATGATTCAGAATGTTTGGGCCTATGTGAACACCAACCTAGAAAAGACTCTTCCCTCTCTCTCCTCTCCTCTCCTCTCCTCTCCTCTCCTCCTCTCTCCTCTCTCTCCTCTCCTCTCCTCTCCTCTCCTCTCCTCTCCTCTCCTCTCCTCTCCTCTCCTCTCCTCTCCTCTCCTCTCCCTCTCCCTCTCCCTCTCCCTCTCCCTCTCCCTCTCCCTCTCCCTCTCCCTCTCCCTCTCCCTCTCCCTCTCCCTCTCCCCTCCCCTCTCTCCTCTTGTTACTCTAAAGGCATTGTAGATTATGAGAAAAAGCTTTATAAACCCCAATATTCCTGCTTATATATCCTTGCTTTTTAACTTGAAATGTAAAATTGATCTCACAGGCTCAGACATAGATGCTATAAATAAGGCTTCACTTAGTGTCACAATATCCACAGCTGCAGTTTTTTGACAGACAGGTGACCCACCATCTGAGTGAAAATTTCTTTCAGGAAAGGTAGAATCCATCAGCTGCTGATGTCCTTAAAGTCTGGTTGAGAAGCTGCAACATACTTGAAATTTTTGGTTTGGTTTGCTTTGGTTTGAGTGGGTTATTTTGCAACTTCTGTTAGTTTGAATGTGTGTGTAGTTGGTTTTGTTTTGTTTTGTTTTGGCTTTTTTTTTTTTCCTTGAGATGGATTGGGTTTTCTTTGGTAACACCAAAGTGATTACAAACTTTTTACTGAAAGAAAATGTTAGATGACTATTTTTGAAAACTTGGAGTTAGGCTGTAGGATTAACAGCATATTATATAGATCAGAAGGTTACACTTGACATGTAGTTGCCTTCCTCTCCATAATGTAACAGGAGGAATGTGTACAGAGGAAAGATGCGCTAATTTTGTCAGCATGAGCCACAGTTCAATTCTATGATACTGAGAGAGAACAACTCTGGATTCTTTTTCTTTGCTGTCACTTCATCTTCTGCTAACTACCCGTGTATTTCTTCATAATGTGAAGAAAGAAAAGATGCTTAAGTGGCAATTACCCAATTGAAATCCCATTCCTGTCTGATATCCAATGAGTCCTGGATCTTTTGGATGCCATGAGGCTTTAGCACAAATACCTTAAGAATTTTGCAAATAGATGACAGAAGCCATTTCTTCTTCAGCATTGACAGTAAGAATTGGTAAAGAATTCAAAAGTAGTCTTATGTGGTTTATTTTTCTCCTTTTGTTGTTTGATATAAAAACCACAATTGATCACATGCTTTTAATACCTGGCATCTTTGTGGTACAAGACCTAAAGAATGTAAAAATTGCTGAAATTTTACAGACTGGAGTAAATTCCCAAATATTTGGAAAAAAGATTTTTTTTTCATATCTTCCTCATATTAACTTATTGTGCACTAAATAAATAGGACATTCAGATGTTTAGATTAAATAAAGAGAAAAATATATAAGAGATGCTGTACTTGCACTATGCATTTCTTCTTTATACTTCTAATTGTTTTTCACTCATGCACCATAAATCTTCCCAAATAAGGCTTCCTGAGTGTTTTGAAAGGAAGAATTTCTGAATTTCTTCTTTACACTTTTCATTTCAAGGAAATTTTGTGACATAGTTATACATTAGCAACCAAGGCATAACTTTTGCAAGGTATGCATGCCATGGCAACAATCTCTTCCTGTGTGCCAGTGTCTGCTTCTTTTGTAGCATATCTGCAATGAGTTGCTAGGAAATGGGACTGAGCAGGAATACACGTTGCAGATGAAGCTAAAGGAAAGAAATGTAAGGCAAGAGAAAAAAATTAATTAAATTTGTTTTAATTTAATTTTATTTATTACTTTACATTTATTCCTCCTGTTGAAAATCAAACTAGAAAAATAGTTTTAGAAGTGTTATTCTTGCAGAATATTTCTTTCTGTCACATAATCCTTCTGGTAGCATCAAAACCAAAATCTACAACTACAAGGTAACCATCTAAGGACACAAATAAAGGCAATTTATTTGTAGGATCAATAGGTCTATGGAACAGAGCAGACAAATTTTTTGTCATTCAAACCCTTTTTGTAGCTTCCCATTTATCTGCATTTTTCTGGTGTGCTGAAATAACTCTCAATTCCTTGACCCATTTACCAAAATGCAGTATGGATCCCACTTCAAAAGATTTTGTCTTCATTATTTCCTTCAAGTGGAGAATCACTTTCATCTTAAACACTAAAGATTTGTATGATACAATTCTGTTGCCTGTCAGTAGAATAATGTATTTGTATTTATCTTTATTCAAATCAGTGATTAACTGTAGTGGAGTAACAAAAGTACAGGTGAATATTATACTCAATTTTACTGAGAATTCTCATGAAGTAATATTTTATCTTGACTTTCAAAGCAAGTGGAGTGTACATGAAAGACAGATGTCTCTGTCTTTTACTGTTTTAAGGTACTTCACAGCCTCAACCATTATAGCCTTTTTCAAAGACAGATTTACAGGTAAAGAAAAGATATCTTATTAACATTAAGAGGTGGTTTGCATATTTAAGCCTTATCAATTCACCAGAAAATCCACCTGAAGGAGAACTGTGAACCCACACAGCAAGGAACCCACACAGCTTAGATGGAAATTGAGTGTACTTAGAAGCCAGGTAAAGAAATCCATAGGACATTTTTTTTTCAGATACAGAAAGGGCTTCTTGTTAATAGCAGTCATTAATTTGAAGCAGGGTTTCTGCACACTGTTTTTATTATAATGTTTATAAATGTTCTGCATAAAGAAGATATTCAGTGATTCAGGATTAACAGTGCTGTGTTTCTGCATCTTATGGTAGGCAGTGTAAAGTGAACTAATGTTCTAAAAATAATCAGTGATATCATAAAGAAAACAAATTGTATATCAGCTGCGACATACAAGAAAGTAAATTCCAGTAATTTATGACTGTATTGCACAAGTTTTTTTCTCTTTGCAATTCTTAAATGGGCAAATGAATCACTTGACTCAGAATGAAAAAAAAAAAGACGGAAATATGGAGAACAGCAATGAAATATTAAAATCTATTTTGTTCATTAATACCATTTGGCACTACTTCAACTAGTTATCAATCCATCTGATTTAAAGTGAAAGGATTTCTAATAAAAGTTCTTAAGTCTCAGTGACTCTGTCACAGCCATCTTTGTTGCAATAAAATGAGAAAAGCTGCACATTTATGATAGTAGGAACCTTAATGTCATCTGGTGATGTTTTGACTGTTAGCATCTCAATCTGGATTTCAGATAGTACATTCCAGTTTTCCAAGTAGTGTATTCATTTAGTTTATTGAATAGTGGTTATATTTAAGCTGTTCCTCAGTAGTTAAGCAAAAAAAGGAAATTAATTTTCATGCTGAGTCCACTACTACTAAAAAAATAAGACGTTCAACACAAAAAAAAATGTTACAGTTCAGTATGTGAACAATTTGATCTCAAACATATGAATATTTTTGCTGTACAGGTTCTGATACACATTGTTTAAAAATGCAGAGGAACATGGGGATATCTTGCATTAAAGGCCACTTCTAAGCTCTCTTTGATTCCTTTCCAAGTTGGAAATAGTCCATCCCTGGAAAGCCCATGGAACACAGGGTACACAGTGAGCTGCAGAGCCTGACTGCCCACGGCGCTCCCTCTTTAAGCTGTGCTGGGACAGAGAGTGCAATAGGCATGGTGCAGCCAGGCTCCGTGTTTTGCAAATGGAGGAATGCAGCAGAGAAATGGGTCATCCTGTACCGCTGTTAGGAAAGTAACAGAGCATGTTAATCTAAAATTATCTGCTTCTAAGGCTGGAGGAGGTGTGTCTTACATTATTGCTGTGAAATATCTCTAGTATATTGGGAGACAAATCCTTAGGATTATTTTACAGGGAATTTAGTGAATGAAGTGAGTTTTGGTTAGGAATCCTAGGGGAATAAGGGGTAAAAAGGTTATATTCACAGAGTGCAAGGAATAAACTGCCTGGCAAAGCTTGTCCTGTCATGCTTGTTTATTTGTTGCAGTAACACACAGGGACTTGTAAACATCAGTGCTCCAGGTGAGAAGCCATTAGTTCCTCACAGCTATCATAGCTGTAAGACACTTAACAAGGACTCTCAGTTGTCTCACTTTTCCACACACATAGAGAAAAGGGACATGTATTGCACATTGTGAATAGTGTAAATAAGAATCAAAGCCAGGACACATCAAACCCTGCCAGAAGAGTTTATAAATGTATATGCATACATACATCATGCAAATAGGACCTAGGAGATCAAATCAAGCTCTTATCAGTTTCCATATATGTGACACATTTACAAGAAAAGATGTGTGAAAGTACAGCTTTTTTTCTTAGTTACACTTGGGTAGTGTATAACCTTGTCAAGAGGAAGAGCTCTTAGCAATTTCACTTGCTCTTGCAGAGTCCTTCACTTTGTTTTATTCACATGTATGAAACCTGAAGCAAAGAAAGTGCTCAAGAGTTTGTGCCTTTACTACAGAGGTGGTGCTACATTTTCTTTTTGGTGCGATGCTTCTACAGGCAGAGCAGAAGTGCAGAGAGGCCAATCCAAAGGTGGAAATACAGGGAGCTTTGGCCCAGCTCAGAGATCTGTGTGCATGTTGGGAGTCCAGCTCTGGACCATGCACTGCAGGTTTGGGACTCAAACATTGCTCTTTGGGGAGCTGTGTGCACAGCGCTTGCTGATTTATATTTATATATGACTTACAGTCAGCTTCTGTAGTTCTGTAATTCAGAACACATTTGGAGAATGAAATTTGTTTATTGGCCACCTATGTTTATACCTTATTGTAGGTTACATTGTTTATTTTTGTTGAGTTTTTCACATTCAAACAAAACTATTTGTATAGTTTGTAAAATGTGAAGATTAAACAACAAATGCAGCTTGTCCGCATTCCAGCAAAATTACAAGAAATAAGGAACATGAAAGAAAAAGATTTGTCAGTAGTTTTTTATGCTTACAACAGATACACTTGCTCCATTTCTATTTGTTAATTTCAAGAATATTGTTGCGGTTTTGAGGTTTGGGGGATCGAGACTAGGTAGAAACATTAATTTTGTAGCCAAAATTATTTGATTTTGTTGTGAGATAAGGATTAATAGTAGGCAAAGCAGGCTTATACTTTAAGGAATACAAAAAGAATTTTATTAACGTACTTAAAACAGGAATAATAATAATCAGGACTCAGCACAAACCCTTTAGGACATCTTTTCCCCTCCCCACCCCTTTCATTTCCTTCCTACTGACCATACAAAAGCTAACACTTTGACTTGTAGTTAAATTACACCTCTGGAAAAACAGTTCTTTTCTTAATTCATGTAGAGAGAGAAGCTTTCTTTTGTTCTCTCATGTTGACTCCCCATAGGATATAAAGTTTCCATTGTTATCAGCCTCCCAGCAAGCAACCCCCCACCAGAAGGAAAAGATTTGCTTCTCTGGACCCTTTCCCACTTCAGTAGCTTTCCCAGGGCTACTACCAATGGACATATGATGGTCATTGAGGTCCCTTTTTGAGGATGAACATTTCTATTACAGTAGCAACGAAATCCCCTTTCTTCATTATCGGCAACACAAGTTTTCTTCTACTATTTCCAGGGCAAGGAAATTTTATACACAAGAGTCTCAGTCCACTGCTTACGACCTGCTTACGAACATTACATCCCCCTTTTTTCATCTCTTTTGGACCACTGCTCATATATTACATGGTATATTATAGCCGAATCTATCACATGTTTTTTACAGAGAATTTTCAGCTTCAAAGTACTTCTCATCTCTCCCTTCTTTGAATATAAGCTTAGTTACTTTCATTAACTTAAAGTCTCTGTGCTGTACCTTTTGTAGGTGCCTTCATTCCTGTGCTCTTTCTGTGTGTGTGGGGAAAATGAATGTCCCCAGGTCCCATCCTGATATTGAAAAGGAAACAGTTAATTTATCTTTCGGCTAGGCAATGGTCACATGACTTTCGCCTGCGTGGTTTAAGTGTAGTAAGTCCGAGTTTGAACTGAGGGAAAGGAGCTTGCTTGTGCCATTTTCCCATCTAAGCTGTGTTTGAGTTGCAGGGGCTCGGCGGGGCTGTGCCCAGGCTGCAGGAGAGGAGGGGGGAGAGGGAAGGAGCTTAAGCCTTTTCCCGCGCCAGACCGTGTGTGGGGTTGACTGGTGGTGCCAGGTCCAAGCTGTAAGAGGGCCAGCCCCAAGCTCTCTCTCTCCCGCGCTGAGCTGCAAGGAGCTGATGGAACCGCGTCCAAGCTACAGGAGGGGCCCAGTCCAAGATTTTTCTCTCTCCCACGCTGAGCCGCGCTGTGGAGGGGAGGGACTGGCCTGGCCCGGGCTAGGCGAAGCAGAGCCGGTAAAGTTCCTTGGCTGGGGGCAGCAGAATAAAGCCTCTCCCAGCTCGAGCGGAGCCGAGCAGTGCCGTGAAACCAGCCCAGGTCAGCCCAACGGAGGCCGGTGAAAGCTGAATCACTTCGGACTGGGGCAACAGAGCAGGGCTCAGAGCCGCGGAGCCTGGCGCTGCCTACTGTAATTAGCATGTCGGCCTGGCTGAACTGTTTCTGCCGAAAAGCTGGGCCGGGTTCTCTCATTTCCCCCTTCCTCCCCTCGTGCCATCTTGGCCCGCTAGCCCAGGCCACGTGCGTGGCGTGAAGGGGCCTCATCAGATGGCGCGGGGGCAAAGAAAGCCATGTCCTCTCTCTGGATCCACCAGAAGTCTGAAAGGAGGGTCTCTCCAGCTGTTCTCCTGATGAGTTTTCTGTAGGCGGAATTTGTAACACTGGATACCTCATTTCCGGCTCCACCTCTTCTTTTTATATCAGAAATTTTCAAGAGAGATTATTTCATGACAAATATGTAAAGAATTTATTTAAGCCATGAATTGAAGAAGAAAAAATAGCATAGCTAGTTGAAGGGACTCGTTTGGATTATTTCTGTTTTCTTAAAAATCAAGGCATAAATTTATGTGATATTTCTGCTGATGTCTGTTTTAGGGCAGGATGTTGCAAATAAAATACACTTTAAAACCTCTTTTGTGGTTGGATTAACAGCTTCCAAAAGATAGCACATCTGAAACTAGTGAGTGGAAATTTCAATTTGTCATTACTCAGATGGAAATATCAGGAAGGAAGAAGAGAGCCAAGCAATGTGGTAAATAATAAACTAAACCATCTGAAATCTGTCAGTATTTGAAACAGGGGAATATTTTTAAGTTTATTAGTCAGTACTATGTGGAGAGTCTGTAAAACTTTGGATCACATGGTGATCAGTTCTATAGATATGCTAATCAAGAAGCATATAGTGATGGAACGGATATATAGAAGTAGCAAGCGTGAAACTGTATAAATAAATGTTAGAAAAAGTAATTGCAGAAATAACTAACATAAGCTACATGGTAAAACACCTGGGACAATAATGAAGTGAAGCAGCAGGATGACTGCAAGATATATGATGAACACAGCTAAAGATAATAGCTTAAAATGGAAAAGAAAAAAAAAATCTTATTCACAATTGAACGAGAAGAGGCAAATAGAGACCTGCAGAACAGATATGACCTCATTTCATGCAATCAGTAGCTTCAGGAAGCTGATATGGTGGAAGTCTATCTCTAGTGAGTGTCGGGGGTATAGGGAATGATTACTCACTACTTAACTCGTAACACGTGAAGCATATGAGGCTCAGCCAACACAAGTAGGAGGGAGAACTTTTCAGGAGAGCAAAGGGAAATATTGTTTTCACATAAGCTATTATTACATTGTGGATCTCTTTACCTCAGAGTAACAAGAAAGTCAAAGGTCTAAATGGCTTAAAAATATAATAGATCATTTTTTGGAACAAAACCCTGGAGTATGACTGCTAAAACTGGCCTACTGATTCATGGGAGCTTTTACCAGATGGAAGAGCATTCTCCACTTGCCCTGTTTCTTACATTCTTTTTCCTAGATATCTGCTATTAGCTGCTGTGGGATTTTGGGCTAGATTGTTCTTTGGCTTGATCCCTCATGGAAATTGTTATCAAGGAAGTATTTTAGGCAAGAAAAAAGATGTTGGTAAATTGAATTAAACATCACTGTCTTTTTTTCCAGCGTACATATACCCCCTTAAAGTATAATTTTAAGATGATTAAAAGAGTTTCTTGTTTCTAAACATGATTTTAGAAATTTTTTATCAATTCATCACTGTTTGAGTAATAACAGAAAGGTTGTTGTTTTACATTTAAGCTACTTTATTACCTAGCAGAAAAAAAGAAACTGAGAAAAGTAAAGCTTGGTAAGCTGAAGTGTGGATGCCAGACAACTCTGATTTCCCTCCCTTGAGGTGGGTATCAGCAAAATGCAGCAATGTGGGCATTCTTCAACAGCATGATAAAAGGATAATGAGCCTTGCTCATGTAAAAGTGGTTTCCGAGTACATAAAAAGGCTTCAGACTCAACAATAATAAAAATCGCTGTAAAGTTTTGGACATCTTTCTCCAAAGTGAAAATACATTTAAATTATGAAGCAATAATACAGTTTTTCTAAATAAATTACAATAACAAAAACCCAAGCAGTGCTGTCCTCTGAAATGAAAAATAATGTTTATGCTCCAGGTTTAGTTTAAACCAAATGTTTGAACTTAATCTCTAAACAAATCAACAATCCTACAAGGAAATCCAATTTTACTCATTCAGACAGCCAAATGAATAATGGAACAGAATAAAATCATTATTTTCAAGAAAAAATAGCCTTCTAGATCTGTGTAATAAGAAATACAGGTTGATTTCTATGTGTTTGACCTATGTACTTGTGACCTGTTTATTCTTCTTGTTAGGCAAAAATAACTGTATGTTCACATTACTGCATAAATAGCTGCTAAAGAAGCTTAATTCCTTTCCTTTTTAGACATTCATGTCATTAATACACTTGTTTAGTGAAACCTGAGTCCAGAGGGCAAGTAATTTACTTTTAGATTGGATTTTATTTAGCACGAAGGAGTCAAAACCAACAATAAATCAAGCTTCAAACACTTGAGTCATTGAAAATAACCATCACAAGCAGCACCAAAGTTTTACAATGATTCTAGGATGAATAGTGTTCCAGTCCTTAAGGACACTAACTGTGAATACCTTTTATGAACACACATTTCTGTGTTCAGGCTATTTCCATAAGTTTATCTGCTATCCTCAAGCCCTCTTAAAAGTCAGATGTCGTGTCTTATGAGGATATCATGGGAGCACAATTTAAGGTACAACAAGTACTTGCCATCACGTTTAGTCATGTAATGTGAAAGATATTAGTTAGCCTGCACTGTGGGTATAATTCAATATTAAGCTTATATAGCCTAGACTGGATCTTCTCTTGGGCTTTTAGTTTGTTTCCAATTAATGGCTCTTGGCATACCAGTAAAGATAAATAATGTGATAGATAACTGAAGTAATTTTCAGAGTCTAATATTTCCCAACATTTCTAATCAAAGCTGTTTTATATAAAGATAATAAGTAGCTTCAGCCACTGTACACTAGCAAAGTTTACCTAAGCAGATCTCAAATAATTTTTTTACAAGTAGCCTGTGTAGTGGTCTCACATAGGTATTTTTGACTATCCCTGGTACCCATTTCAAAAAAACCCACCAGGATGATATATATTATGTTTCTTATTTTCCTTGTAATTTCATAAACATCTGAGTGTGTATGCACGTGTATGTGTGGGCATGTGTGCATACCTGTGTTTATGCATTTGCCCAAAATCATATGTGCACATATATGTAATAATTTATATATGTATGTACCGGTGAAAGCAGTTGTTCAATTGCAGTTCACCACCTAATTCCAAAAACAAAACCATCCTTTGCAGTCATCTTGGTATTTATTCATTGCACACTACCAGACTGGTGAAAAGGGTACAGACAGCAACCCTCCTATAACCCTGAAATGTAACTCATGTAAATCTTGGCCAAGACATATTGGGGGAAATTTTACACTATGCACTGCAATTTCCCATTTTGTGTTTGTTTTGTGAATAGACTCCAACTCCAGGACCATTAGACAAAAGTATTTCATGAGCTAAATCCAAATTAGCAGCAGGGAATGGCAGCTTTATTGCTGATGGCTGTTACGATCTGGTTATTAAAATTTTTAGAGAGATGCCTCTGCCCGAATTAAGGTGAAAACGAGACCATATGCCAAAATCAAAAGTATGGATTTTATTTAACAGTAAATGTGTGTGTGTGCGTGAGAAAGAGAGGAAGAGAGAGAGAGATAGGAAAAATGTGGGGGGAGAGAAAGAGAGCGACAGAGAGAGAGATTAAGTAGAAAATATCACCAAAAATATCACCACTCCATGGGTCCCAACAGTGTCTGGTTAATCCTCCTCCGGTCTTCCTAGTAGTGATGGTCTTGGAAAACATAGAGTTCAGTGGATTAATATCCATTTGGTCCAGGTGAGAACACCCAGATACCTCCCCTGTGGGGGCAGTTTGACTCTCTCTCTTGCAGCAGACCCTGAATCTGTTTAATCTCTTTGCAGTGCTGTGGCGCAAGGCCTCAGGAATGAGCCAGGGGAGTACTTTGTGGGTCTTTGATGGATTATGACACCTCCTCAGCTGCCTCTCATGGACATGTCCCATATGGATGTGGCCTTCCTGTGAGCTGGGCCTGTGTGGTTACAACTGAGCTTGTTTGTGCATGGGAGAATGGGTGTTCACACTCTCTCTGACCAGAGGTTACTCCAGACACCCAAAACCCCTCCTCCTTCCCCCTTGATTATGGGGGAGTGTGTACAAACCTGGCCTCAGCAGATGAGCCTGCAGTCTGTGGCCTCCCCACCCTGAACCCATCCAGAGATGATTTTCAGGACAGCTGCTGGGTTTGGCTTTCTCCTGGATACTTCTCTGTCAGCCTTGTTTTCTTCTCAATTATCTGAGATAATTGGAAAACAGTGTCACCTTTATCTTATCTCACGTTCCCTTAGGCGTGCTAACTCACAGCGGAAAGATCCCCTTAGGAGACATATTCAGGGAGGCGAGAGCTTCGGTGGTTGCAGCTTCTTAATACCATTTTGCCATAGTGCTCAGAAAGTCCTTCATAACAATGTTTATGCCATTAACCGTAACATTTCAGTTCTCACAATGATGACATAACTTCTCATTATAACAGTGTAATTTAGCATAAGCCTCACTTGTTTCTCACAACCATAGCTTACAGGCACTGCATAGATGTATGTTTTTCATATTTTTTGTCCCTTTGGAATATGGTATTGGCAGGGTTTAACATCAGTAGGCACCTAACCAACACACAGCTGCTCAGTGGATCCTCCCAAGGAGGGATGGGGGAGAGAATCAGAAGAGTAAAGGTGGAGGAACTCATCGACTGGTAAAAACAGTTGAACACGTAAAGCCAAAGCTGAAGACTGAAGCAAAGCAAGACAGGGAATTCATTCAACACTTCCCGAGGACAGGCAGATGCTCAGCCTTTTCCAGGAAAACAGAGCTGGAAAACAGGAAGTGGTGACTAGGGAAGAGAAACACCATTACTCCAAAGGTCCCCCTTCCTTCTTGTTCCCCCAGATTTTATTGCTGAGCACATCAATGTAGTCTGTGGTATTCCTTTGGTCACTTGGGGTCAGCTGTCTTGGCTGTGTCCCTTGCAGAACTCTCGACAAGCCCCAGCTTCCTTGCTGGCTGGGCAGATTGAGGAGAAAAGGAGAAAAGGCCTTGACTCTGTGTAAGCTCTGCTCAGCAATAGCTACAACATCTCTATTATGCACATGGTTTTGGTCACAAATCCAAAACATAACCCTATACCAGCTGCTATGAAGAAAATTAACTCTCTCCCAGCACAAACCAGTACACGTGCTTTCACGTATTTGGGTAAAATAAATTCTACATACTTCCCAAAGAATCTGAAACTTTTTCATTTTCTCCTCAGTGAATATCAGGACAGGTTAGGACCCCAACAAAATTCTTTTCGAGTTTCACTTCTATTTATATGTCCTCACCATTGCAAAAATTTTGTGTGAACTTTTGTGTAGCTCAGAGTTGCTAAAAAGACTCAAGTCTTTGCTTTCAGATTATCTATTCATTAGTGAGTGTTCTATTTATAATTTCATAGGCTCTTCTACTGCTGTGATTTACAGATGTGGAAAGTCTGCTGCAGTGATATCAATATATAGTGTTTCTGTAACTATTGTAGTTCTTTTAGCTTGTTTCTCCTTCTTCTTCTGATCCTGAGTGTTTTGTATTACAGGAGATAGCACCAAATCCATAAAGAATTTCTATTTCATTTCTCACTGTACATATGAATACCTTTTGTTCATTTATTTTATATGCAAGCTATATTTGCAATTGAATGCTGATCTATTGCATTACTAAAAAACAGGGTAAATATTTCATTTAAGAATATTGCATTGGAAAGAGTATTTTTGTTATTTATAGGTAACTTGACACAACTTCTCAAAAGAGGATTCTAAAAAATTAAAACCAGTGTCACTGTTACATGCAATTGTTTCTTTTTAACTTCAGAAAACTGTCCCTTTTTCTGTGTTCCAGTTGCTAAGCATGGTAGACAGTTTGTTGTGGAATAAGCATCAAGGTAGCCCTTGATGTCCGTAGGCTAAGATCACTAGGATCAAAGGAAAACTGAGACTCTGGAACAAATATGTGTGTTCTAGTCTAATGTTTGGCTATCTTTCAAGTATAAACAAAATTATACAGTTTATGCTGCTTTGGCCAGCACAAAAAAATCCCAAAAACACAGATGCCAGAAAGACACAGCTGCGTGTTTACGTCTACTAATCGACCTGATTAAGATTCAGTGCTACACACTGGGGTACAATCTACTCTCATATAAACTAAGATAAATCTGTGAATTCAAATAAGAATAAAATTTGACTTGATTCAGTATTTCTCTTTTATTCCCTAATTGTTTGTTCTTGCTTTGCAACCAAACTCCCTCAAAACAGTCAGGGGGTTTTGCATGTATTTTATGTTTTTTTTCTTGTTTGTTTGGGTTTTTGGTTTCTTTAGGTTTCTTTTTTGTTCGTGAGTTTTTTTGTAGTATGTTTTTTGTTTGTTTGTTTGGGATTTTTTTCATTTGTTTGGTTGTGGTATAATTTCTCTGGTATTGTGTACTCACACCTGCTTTAGCTAGCAGTGTTAAGAACTAACATAATGAAGATGCTTAGTGTTGCATAAGAACTGACCACTGCTATGATATGTGAATAAATAAATTTAGCAAAGTTTATATCTCAAATTTAAAGGTGGTCTATGAGCTTTCTAAACTCTTCTTGTACAGAGATCTCTACTTCTCCAATTAATTGGGACTCACAACACTACTCAATCTGCATATTGTCTATCTTCTAGTCGTTAGATTTAGAGCTCTAATTTGAAGTTTCATTGCATGAGAATCTTCCAGTTATTTCTTTATGCAATCCTTTATTTCCAGTCTGTCCTGAGCTAATTTAGACATGAATTTAGAAAAAGAGAAACTGAAATACTTTTGATGACAAGGATGATGTTTCCTTATGCTAAGATGCTGGTCATGCAAAACAAATGTTAATAATGCTCATGGTCTTGTAGAAGTCATAAACCTTTGAAGGACTAGGTTCTGATATCAAGAGAAGTTTTCATGCAACAGAATAGCAGGAGTGTTCATTTATCTAAAACAATGGATCAGGAACCCTAAATTGAGGTTGAGAAGCTTAGAATTATTTTTTCTTAGAAAATTGCCTGCATCTCTGAAAATGAAACACCATCATTGTGATTTATAGAAAAAAAAAGGCAGGTCTAGTATTCTGAATGTGTAGAAAAATAATTATTTTTTGGAATACATTATCACACAGAGAATAAGGTAAACTGATAAATACTTCAAAAGGCAATGAATTAAGCCAGGACAAATTCCAGCGATGTCACACTGTTCACGGAGTCCTGAATCATATATTTTCAAGTCCATTCAGAACAACCAGAAAGACATACTTTGCTAAAAATATAATTTAGGATGTATTCTATGGAAATATTTTGATAAACAGGAGACATTAGCATCTCTTTATTTCAAAAGGTGTGGAGAATCTCTAAACCTGGTGTGGTTTTCACATTTCTGATAAAGGCTTGTCATCTGAGTCCTAAGAACTTCTAAGATTCTGTCCTTATACCAAAAAGAAAAAGCAGCTTAAAGAGCTTAAAATCCTGATAACTGTATTAGAACAGAAATTCCCAGAATAATTGGTCCTAAATTTAATTACATGGAGTACGCAGGGTGAGGAAGATCACTGCAAACAAAGAATGAGTATAGGGGGTTAAGCTAAGGTCACAGGAGAAACTGCAACTGCATAGTGAGGGAAAAATGGTATGAAAATGTGTCTGTGGAATATAAATGTTGGGATAATTGTCTTGGCCTCCACAAGACTTTGAAGATGTGATACTTAAAATGGCAAAGGTATTTGCTGAAGCTGAGATGTCAATTTTATATCAGCATTTTATAATTGAACTTATCAAAACTGATCCCAGGTCTTGCTGATGCTGGTGTTTACAACTTCAACCAGAATCTGAAGAGAATAACACCATTTCCTGGCAGTATAGCTGGGTGAAGAGAGATTTTAAAAATCAGGCATTCAACAACCCTAACAACCTAACCAAATCAACCAATCAACCTAACAACCACAAGTACTTTAGATCTCTGTTGGCAAAGTAGAGAAAATATAGAACAATGTTTAATGATCAGGTACATTAAGAAACTACAGAACAATGCTGTAGTCATTGTGCCATCTCCTATCTAAATAATTCACTTGGATTTCTTGAAGAACAAGAGGGTTTTACATACTCTGGCAGTTTTCAGAAAATTGGGAAATGGTTAATATTACAAGAGATGAATATCATATAATAGACTTTTAATGGAGCAAACCAGTGGAAAACCACAGTAAAAGAGCCCATATTGAAGATAAATGTACTAAAGAATGAAGAAAACTCCTTGAATATCTGGCAGGACCTGAGACAATGCCAGGTCTGCAAAGGAAAGACATTAACATTACAGTTCGATTTTGGTTTAAGATTCAAATAAAAGCCTGAACTGATCAGTCTTAATGAAGGCTATGAAGTAACTGCAAATGCTTTTAGCCATGGCAGAGAAAGAGTTGAATGCATTTTACTTCATTTCTTCAAAGGACTCTATTTAAATGCAAAGGCAATTTCTGCAGCCCAGCTGACAAGGGGTGAAACACTGTCACAGAAATGCACTGCTTTGCTTTCACCATAACAAACACATTCTCCTGATATTATGCTGAAAAACTTCTTAGCTGCCTTTGCAACTAATTAATGTTATTTTCTGTTTCCATATTGTGAGACCTTTCCCATGTTGCATATGCAGAAGTGCAGATAACAGCTCAGTATTGGTGCAAGAAGTTATTGAAGGGACCTATTTCCTGCCTTCCAAAAAGGTGTTGAAAATACATTCTTTATATAATGGCACAATTAAATATTGTAGGGTTACACTATGAGTGATATAGAAAAGCAGGCCTGGAAGGCCCAGAGGTGAGTCTCTTCCCTAGGCCTGGAGGTGACACTGGAAGCACAGCCAGGTCACCAGGGATGGGCTGAGAGAGAGAATTATGGGTTTGTGGCCTTCTGGACCTATGGTGTGTGAGTATTGTACTTTGTGACCTTATAGGGTATTGTTTATCTTTTACCATAATAGGTAACAGCTGTGAAATAATTCAGGTGATTGGGGGACACTGTGGTGAACATCTTTCCTGTATGATGACATATCCTGTCTGTGGGATGGTATTAAAGGAATTTTTACTGCATCATAGAGTGTAGCCTTAGAGTAGTTTGCAGTAGTCTTAGCAAGTAGTCTGTCAGTGTAGTCTGTAGTAGTCTTAGTCTCTCCCTGTATAATAAAGGACTTTACATTTCTCTGTCTAGTCTGGGAAGTCCATGCCCTTGCGTCAATGACTGCAAAATATTGTTAAAAAATAGAATGGAATCACCATTTGGAAAGCATATAAAGTGCTTCTCTATCAAAATCAAAGGTCAGTCTGTGAATTAAAGCTGGGACTGGAGTTCAAGAGGTTTCAGGCCTTGTTTTTGTCAGGGCAGAGCCCTGGATGTGATTTTTGGCAGATACCCCTTCTTCCACCATTTCCCACATGAAAGTCATTTGTGTCCTGAATATATCTGTAAGTTTAATTCCCCCATGCTTTCAAATTTGCAAGGAATTCATTAGTTAGGGTGAGCACCATACAATAATACAAAAAAATAATGTTTAACATAATCTTGTTATTTTGGAACTGAAAACAAATAGTGTGAAATTATGCTATAAAGTGCGATTTATGGGAAGAACAATCATGCAAGATTTTGGGCACTGCTTGCCCGTGTACAGATAAGCAAATCCTGTTTCACTGGTATCACTGAAGTGGCATGCACATATATAAACACTAGAATGGAGTCCAGCTTTTTATTTAAGCCAAGGATTTTCTGTGCTGCTAGAAATGTTGTAGAACAGCTAAGGCTAATCACTTAGAGCAATACCAGAGCAGGCGTGCAGAACCCAAATAGCTGAAGGAATGAAGATTATATTTTTCTCTGACACACACATGCACATACACACTCTCACTGTAGTCTGTGGCAAAATTCTCTTAGGTTAGAAATGGGTCAAGCAAGATGGTGTTAAAGCTTATCTACATGATACTTCTGCTCTTAGGTCTTTGGTTTTCCAGCAGGAATCAACATCAGGAAAATTTTTACTGATGCTCATTTGGAGCCAGTGTTCAAATTGCCTGTGAGGAGCTAATCCCTCCTGCTGACCCATTCACTAGGTGAGCAAAGACAGAGGCTGGTATGCTTCATTTATTACTTAAATTTAGACAGAATCTGGTGTTCCTTTCTCTTGGATCCAAGTATTAATAGCAAACTGCTTCATTACATCATCTCACACTCTATTTCCTCTGAAGTTGATGATTGCCATAATAATTATAAACTCCAGTTTAAATTAATGCACATGCATTTTTGAATGCAGATGTTAAAAAATATCTTAAATGTCAATAGTAATAGAAAATTTAGGGGATGATTTTCACCTCTCCAGTGCTTTCTGTGCTATTTTCAAGGTTTCTTTTCAAAAGTGCTTCAATGAAAAATACTGAAAACATTTTCTTAAAGATTTTTTTTTCTGCTTTTTAAAAGAGAAAGTGTGAAAGAAGCGACATGATGCCTTTTTCATTGTCACAGAGCTTGCACACTTTGCAGGATCAATGATTCAACACAGCATCAGAAAGTCATTAAGATGTGACTGCCAAAATGGGCTTTGAAACACAACCACCAACTCAGAAAGACAGAAAAGGCCCACATACAGTGTTAGAAAACTCATATCTGTGTAAAAATCACTTAATGTAGGCCAACCAATTGACAGGCTCTGCAGGTAGAGAGATGTTTTCATCTTTGTGGTCTTTTGTATTTGTATTAATGATACAACCTGTATATAGTGTAAACATGAAGCCAAAAGTACAGCTATACTTCATCTCATGCATTCTGAGCAGACCACTCAAGTCAATAGATGGTCATATTGTGTCAAAATAAACCTATCTTGTAAATCTTTGCAGCAGAGGTGTATGCACTAATCAGGCTTTGAGTTGTAACTCTTCCTTTATTAACAACACTGATGTTGAAATATATTTTGCAGGAATCCAGGTTTATTGATTTTAGTGTATATCAGCTAGAAGAACCAGCTCAACTTGCATCTTAAAAATAATAAATAGAAAGCTACTCAGACTTCAGAGAACTAAAAGGTTATCTAGATTGTATTTCTCAGGTTTCTTAATGACTGCTAATGAAAAATTACACATTTCACACTTCTACATCATGAACTGGGAGGATTAAAGAAAATTTTAAAAAATGGTAAGGTCCTGCATTTTCCTTCTTTTTTTCCTCTACTACTGTTTTGTGGTGTGCCATGATAATTTTAAAAGTGATCTCTGCAATCTTTATCTGTCATGGAAACAAATTCATTCACTGGGTGGCTGAGCAACATGAGGTGAAATAAATTTCTCAGAAGTCTATCCCCGGAAGGCTGCTATCCATTACTGTTACAAGTTTGCAATGGAAATTACTTTACTGCTACACAAAGAGTATGATAAAATTTAAGGCCCTGTGAAAGATGCATTAGAACAATAAATATAGTTCAAATAATGTATTAAGGACAAAATATTGCCAAATGTGATATGTTTATTTATTCTGACAATTCTTTGAGTTTATCAAAGTGGATGTAGAACTCCTTAAATCTGGAAGTTAACCTACAGAGTAATAAAAGTGAAAAATTATGCACAAATTTATGTATTCACATAGCATGGGGATTAGCATCTTTTCATTTTACCAATATATAGTACCTAGAGTGCCAGACTCTCTGGCAGATAAGATCATCATAAATCAGAAGATACATCACAGTCAGCTACCTGATTCCATCTTAACTCTTCCAGATGTTCACTGTCTATACTTTAAAAACACATTATGGATCATTTTCATCTTTTCAACCAGGAACATCAAAACCTTTATATCTACTACGATACACAATTAAAGTCTGATCAAACAAAGCACTGAGTAGACTCAGCACACAGCCTTATTTATAACAAAACTCTTATTTACATCTCTGAAGATGTGTGTTAGAATATTATTGCTTTAAGTGGGACTTAAGACCAAGTTTAGATGCAGGTGTTGGCTTTAAACCTGTAATGAGCTGTGAGTTGATGGCAGTTATATTGCAAGTCTGTTGTTCTTGCAGATAATTTCATATAATATGGAATATTTGCTTTATAATATTTGCCACCAACATATTATATTCAAACAGTTTGGTTGAATACCAAATGGATAGTACAATAAATACTCCAGGGAAGCAACAACTTACCCTTTTAAAAGTTTTGCTAGGTTCCTTAAATTTCAATTCACCACTGATTTTTAGATACTAAGATAAAGAAAGGTGTCACTTGTCTGAATAAGTATAATAATATTTCATCCATTAAAAAAAGCCTTTAATCTTCCTCATTTGTCAGCAGAAGAAGATATCTGAAAACATTTAGATAAATACTTAACCTTAAATTAAATTTCTCCCTAAGAAGGGGTTCTTGCAAGGTAACATCTCTGGATATCAGTCTGTGTCTGAGTAGCAGGCTGGATTCATTAGGCAGCCTTAGGCTTTAGAGTTTTGGATTGACTTGTTCCCACTTGGCAAGGCCTCTCCCTGCACCACCCACCTTTCTTAGGCAGGAGGCCTGATGTTGGGTATAACATGTTGCTAACATAACATGCTCCACACAGTCTACTTTTATGCCCTAGGGTGTGTTGCTGTGGTTCAGCTGAGGCGGTACTTTGTGTATGCATGCTGCCAGGCAGCTGCTTTATGTCTTGAGCTCAATGCCTGAAATTTCAGACTGCCACGGTCACTTCCCCATTCTGCTTCAGATAAGCCTGCTGGTGATCCAGTCCTCTAATTTAAACTCTCTACTGAGTATTTGCCTGGAGAAGGGAAGGATGGTGGTGTGGGGAAATATGCCCCATGGCATTTTATCCTACACTACCAAATGTCAGGCTTTCCGTGGTGTATTCCCTGCGCATTCTGGGTTCACCTTTTGTAAATTGGAAGTGTCTGAACATATCAGGTTGGACAGCTCATCCTGTCCTAATTCCTCTTGTAAGATATTACTATTTTTTTGTCTTCTATGCATATTTGCACCTCTCATGCTAGCAGTACACATTCAAAATTGCTTCCCACTTTTTTATCCCTTTCTTTTGTGTGGCAAGTTTGCCCTTTTCTCTGCAAAGGGTCTTTGAGCCAAAAATTCATTTTTTCATGGAAATACACAAGCACCTGAAAGATAAACAGCCAATTGTCCTTGACCGTATCATTGACCATTTCTCAACAATAGTTTTTATTGAAGCTTTAAACCATTTTATTGGCCAGAGTAGCTGCCTGAAGTGTAATTCAATAAGCTATCCAGTGCAAGTTAGGTGTTAGCAAAAAGTACAAAATGAAGTTCCTAATACAGATGGCATCTTGCAATTTGTAAAATGGCCACTAGTCCTGTTTAACATCAGGGCATCAAGAGTGTAAATTGTGAGGAAGAACAGAGAGCTCTGATTCTTTTTATCATGCACTTGGAAGTGAAACAGTGCAGCAAGATGAGCCTGTACTTAGCAAAGCCAGTGAAATACAGTTTCCTCAGCTTCAGTGAGCTCTGTGTGCATCATACTCTTCAGCTTAACTGTGTAAGCTTCAGAATAAAATACATAGCTACATTGATGTTTATAAAGTTAGAATATTACTTTCTAACTGGCCTATGTTCATGTGTTACTGGGAGAATGACATGTAATTTCCCCTGCCGGGAACTACATGTTTACAGGGAATGTCCTCCTTTCTGAAATAACACAGCTTCTGTGGGGTAACTTTCTCAAAGTCAACATCTGCTCTGAGTTGTGGTTTTACAGGTAAGGATTTCAACAGAACCAAATACTTCACAGATAATAGGATGGAATCACACTTCTGCTAACTCTCTGCTAAGGAATACAATTCTTTATGTTCATATTTGATTTTTCTAGCCTGCCTCACCTCTCTTACACTTCCATTTGAGTCAATTGAATATTTTGCCCTAACCTACCCTTTGGCTCCAATAAAAGAAAAATGAAACAATATTGGCATACATTGATCTTCTCTCTTTCCATAATCCCTTTGTCAATGTCAAAAGGAATAAAAACTTACAGCAGCCTTTTTGTAGGATACTGGCATATCTCAGGTGAATTAGAGATTAAATAACTAAAAGTTTCCATGACAAATGAAAAGGAGACTTGCTAACGATTAATTTTTAGGTATTATCTAAATCCAGTTTATCTAATCCACCTTGAAGGATTTAATTATACTTGCGTTTAATTAGAACAGAAAAGCCATTTCTGCCATTAAATGCTGCAGAACTGTTTCAACTATTCTCATTTTGACTGTTTTTACCTCCTTGCTTATTAAACAAAAATGTCCAACTTGTGCTCATCAACTAATTTTGATATTACAAGTGGCACGAAACCTTTCTGAGAGGTACACAAATGAAGACTTGCTCTTTCTTCTCTAATACCTAAATATTTTTATCAAGAGATCTGGAATTTACATAACCATGGTATAGCAACCAGTCAGAATATTGTGGTCATGTTAGAACTAATGAATGAATCCATGCACAATTTAAAAGTGGGTACTGGTTTTAAAGGTCATTTTGGAATATAATTACAACTGAAAGTAGCAGCAACTCAATCACACCTTTTTGAATAATTTTCCTGAAGATTTTTCAATGCAGTTTAAAAAGAGCAATGAGGGAGTGATGTATGTATAGAATTTTTCTCCCAGCAGGATACAAAAACATAATGAGCAGAGATATAAGATGTGGTAACCAGCATGTCTTGAAGTACTGCTTTAAGACGACCTATTTTATAGGATATCAGTATCCATATACCTCTGGTGAGGCACCCAAAATTATTATTATTTGACTGGTAAATTCCTTCCACTCTAATGTAAATCTTTTTATCCTAATGTAAAAATTATAGTGAAAGTGTCAAGCATTTTTTTTTCAATTTTTTTCATTATATAAACCAAAATAGTTCTTCCAGGATATTTGACTTGATGCTACAATTGAAAATTGCTTCTGGATAACTGTCTACCGTAGACAGTTTAAGCACAATTGGCTGGAGGATCAACATCTTCTGATGCATTCATGGATACTTGAGTTTGGTGTAAAAGGAATAAAGCATAATTGAGAGTCAGAAGTTGCATAAAACTAAGTCTCTTTACATTACCTGTCATGGATAGCATGGAGATTATAAAGCTTATTACCTGTGTCTAAAATAATCTCTCTTGTGAATATGCAGTAAGTGCTCTTAAAAACCACTGAGAAACATGTCAAAACCAAGTCTGACAAATACCACAGAATTTCACTGCTGCTACTGAGATAGACTTTTAATATATTAAAAATATGTAGAGTCTGCCTGCTATGTAATTTCTATACCCATTTTCATTATCATATATGATTACTCCCTCAATAATTTTTATTCAGATCTCTGAGCTTAAAACTCTGATACGCTTTGTAAGGCATCTTTAAATATGAGAAAGTCAAAACTTTCATGGTTTCTGGATCAGAAGAATACAACGACTTCTTTAAAAAACTGTTGTCATCTTTGTCTTCTTTCATCTTAGTAATGAAATATCTGTAGAGCTAGTACTTCTTCCTTTCAAATATCTATGAAAAATGTTTCAACAATGTGATGAAACAATCAAAGTATAGCGAATTTCCATGTCACCTGAGCCATGAAAGCTCATTGCAAATTTGACTGCACATGTGTTTTCATCAAGATAAGTCACTGATTTCCCCTACATTACCTTTACTCTGAATTAAAAATTACTATCTGGCCAGTCAAAAGTGATTAGCCCATGATACCTGGACTCACCCTTTATGTACTGCCCACAAGAAACAAAGTAAGTTGTAGATAGGTTATTAATTCTAATTGCTGCTTGTCATTCTGGACTCCAGTCATCCTTTTTTTTTTTTTTTTTTTTTTTTTTTGAGTGTGATTCCCTTTTTAGCTCCATAAAGTCTGTTCACTAGCAGGGGAAAAGATGATTTTAAATGAAAGCCTGATTCCTGATAATGTAGACAGGAAAATATTGATGTAAACCACACTGAAACGTCTCTTCCTCTAACTTTACATATCTGTGTGACATGATAGACATAAAGCCACAGTCTATTTTGAAACATTTTATGATTGTTTGGATTAAAGACTGTTGTTTGTAGATGCAGCTCTCCATTAGCCCAGGAAGACTTAAGGACTCTCACTTGTTCCTTACTGGCTTTTTGCCTTTGGTCTTCTAAGGGCAGCTGCCTTTCCACAGGGTGTCATTTAAATATTTATGACCTGTATAGAGTCTTGTTTCTTGTGTAGTGAATACACAAATTCTGGCATGTATTTTAGAAATTTCATATAAATATCATTTGAAAAAAGGTCGTATTGACACATATATCAGCTTGAACTTGCAGACACTAATGGATGTTTTAGAAGGCTGTCAACTTGAAACATTTCTCTCTGTTGCAGAAAGGCACCTGCCTAAGATTGGGTTCCCGGTAATTGTTCAGCTGTTTAGCTCTCCCTAGTAAATTGCCCATCCTAAATCTACCCCACAGCTTTAAACACTCTTCTACACTTCCTCAGTCATCAGAACATAATCTGTACCGGTTTTCAGGCATATTTTCTATTCCTGTTCTAGGTGAAAAGATTTTGCCAGCGGTGATCATCATTTGCTACATATTTCTACAAAATTTAAACACAATAAGACCTTCATAGGTCAAGTACTGTCTCATAAAATATTAAATTATACTATTGGCAATTTGAGAATGCTAATTTTAATCAAAACTGTGTCTGAGGTAAAAGATAAGCCTTACTCAGAAAAAAATGCAGAATAAAAAGGCCACAGAGATCTTGTCTTTCACTTCTTCTTGCCTTCATTTTAGATAAACTACACTCAAGTGGTTCTCCAGTAATTCTGATGAATGTTCTTGAACTGCAACTCTCCTAGGTCAGACTGTCAATTGAGGTATATCTGTGGCCTTAAATTATTTAGAAAGATTCTTCACCCTTTGTAGTCTGGTTTTCTGCAGTATGACAAGGGTTGGCAAAGGTGTGGAAGTTGCTCTCAAAATATATCAATTTCAATATTTTCCCAGCCGACATACGCCTTGTCTAACCAATCCCTCATTCACCACAACAGACACTGATCTTTTCAAATGAACTAGAATGCCTAGATCTTTGGTCTGTGTCTGCTGACTCTCATGTATTAGGAGGTCTCAGAAGATCACACCCGGACAACAGGGATAAAGGGATGCTACAACTCAAGGGCTGACAGAGATTAAAGAGTCAAAGACGTCTTTCTCTCCAGCTACCACTCTTATTCCTGGAATGACACTAAGAACAGTAGTCACACTGTTGAACACCCTCAAGGACAATGCACCAACACCACAATGGTAAATAGTAACTCCACAGTTGTCACTGTCACCCTTTTCCTTGTTAATTATCCCCTTCCTATTTATCCCCATTCTTTCCATCTCTCCTGCCAGTGTAGACACACAGCAAGGTTTAAGACTATTTCAAAGTGCTTTACATTTCCCATGAAATATCTTTATGTCTGAGGCCAGAAGGCTTCAACAATCACTGCAGGAACAGACTTTAGCGAAGGCTTTAGAACCTTCCCTTTGCTTAAAGAGTGAGTTATCACAAATTAAATTCCTCACAGGTTGATACTGGCTCTGATATTGTTCAAAAACTTCACAAAAAATCTTCATGATGGGATTGAATGTACACTCATCAAGTCTGCAGATCATGCCACGCTGGAAGGAGAGGCTGATACTACAAAATGAAGAACTGTCTTATGAACAGAAGTCAGAAGTTTGAAAGGCTGGGTCAACAAGAATTACATGAATTTTGTCGAAAAGAAGTTTGAGCTATTGTACCTGTGAGTAGCAGGATGCTCTACCTGGAATGGGGAAAACAACTCAAACATTGCCCTACTTACATAGCTATCAGTGTAAAAGAAGCTCTACTGAAGAAAGCTTGGGAGTACTGATGGACAGAAAAATGAATGCAAGCACATAAAACACACAGTGTGCTGAGAAGGGTCTATGAGAGCATGCCCATCAGATTAAGAGGTAATTATTTTAATCTAGCACAGAGAGCCTTCATTAGTGGCTCCAATCCAGGGGTCAGTCAGCCCTTGGGACTGGCCGTTCTCCCTAAGAGCCCAATCCTACCAGTCAAGAGCAAAGCCAGCACATGATTTCTGTTTCTCAAGCCTTTGCCTTCACAGTACAGCAGCAAGTAGAAGAAGCTGATGAATAGGCTGAGCAACTGTATGGGTAAAATGAGAGCTTTTTCATCCTATTCAGCATCCTGAGATAACACTAAGAGCTGGATGCAGGAGCCTGCCTTATCTTGAACAAATGGTTGCTTGCAGGACCTGCAGGTTACCAATGCTCACCCTTGAGAACAAAAGATGAGCAGCTCCCAGCTGCTGTTCTGACTGGTCACAACAAGGAATGAAATAAAGCTATTATAGCAGAAGGAGACTTGACTGCCTAACACATCCAGGAGAGATGAAGCCTAACCTGCACTTTTTTGCTATACAGAAGTGCTACCTGTTTTGCAGTTGGAGGGAGGAGGTGAGTAGAAGTGTTTTGAAGCAAAACATCATTATTGTTTGTGGAAGACTCAGTGCTGTGCAGGGATCAGTGCAGTGATCCTTTAGGAAGCCTCTGGAAAAGAATGACTAATGCTGCATTTAGAATAAAGCTTGAATGTGTTCTTGGAAATGAGATATGGTATCCTGAATGAAAAAGGTGAGGGGAAAAAGTAAGTAGCAGTCCATTCAGTCCATTTCAGGGCACTGAAAACTGAAGGGAAATATGGTAGGGTAGGACACGATAGATTTTTTGTACTTATTTACTGAAAAGAAATATATCTTTATTTTGTCAATATAAAATATTTTTAAAATTTAAAATGCTATTTTTTGGGATATAAGTGATATAGATTTGGGGAGATAATATTTGAGAGTAGTTAGGTCCTTGATACATCTTTCACATTCAGATATATTCTACTATGGAGGCAGAAAAGCACAACAGCCATTATTGTGGTTTATGTGCAGGTTTTCATTTCTCCCCATGCATGTCCTGATTACATAGAGAAGTTGTGAGAATTCATTAGCTGTGAGGGGTGAATTGTTTACTTAGAAATCATTTTATAGTCTAAAACAGCTAACAAAATAAAATCTTAAATAAAAAAGAAAACTAAATCTTTCATAATCACTGGAATTATAATAGAGAAATAAAGAATACATCTGTGTCCTAATAATTTGAGTACATTTTGGGAAGCAGGAGATTTTTAGTCCCTCCTGCCCTTAGGAAAGGCTTCCTTACTGAAAGAGTACTTTGGATATCAAACCTGAGTTCTGGGTGATTGAAGCTAGGCAAAGAATGTAGCAATAACACAGCTAAAGTGAGAAGTTACCAAAAGTGTTCTGGCTAGTTCATTTTTAAATAACTAAAGGAAAACTTCACATGTATCCAGGACCTTTTTTTCTTAATCTACTGATTATTATAAAATCCAGACTCTTTCCAGGAGATTCAGCACACAAGTTATGAGAAGAGTTGCAGCCAAAAGCAAAGGAGTGAGTAGTCCAGTGGTCTGTCTTCAACAGCGATTATTGATGGATGCCTAATGCAGAGGAGACATATTGTGGTATATCCCTTAAATACTGTGTCAGCCTCCAGCAGTTTGCAATGCAGGGGCTTTATGTTCCAATGGTGATTTCTGCATGCTTAGTAACTCCCAGAGCATTGTTTTGTGTTCAACCATCCAAATTCCCCTTTCATTTATGGAAACTTTTGTCATTCGAAATGCTATGTGGCAAGTAGTGCTACAGCATAACCGTGCACCATGTATACAGTCACTTATTTTACTTTCCTTAAATTTAGGTCAACCATTTTTGAGGTGGATTCTATTGCGTGAAAGAGCTGCCCATTCTCATTTGAGTTTTGCAAGGGAAAGTTGTCATAGTGTTGTGAGCAGTTATTCGGCAAACCCTTAGATACCAGCCCAGAGATCTTCCAGAGTGCAGTAAAGTATGCACTGGAGAAAGATTCAGCTTCTTTTCTGGCTGATCAGGAAGATTCATCTGGTCACAGTTTAGGTAATGTAAAGCCTATATAGGGTTACCAACTCTGTAGCTATACCAACAACTGAGCTTTTAATTTATAGCCTATGGGATGCTTCACAGGGATATTCTACTTAAAACTGAGGTGCTGATGTTCAAGAAGGCTTCTGCAAACCCTGGAGATGTATTGAATAGAGTTTTCTTTTCCAAAATAGAAAATCTCTCTGAAGACTGACAGATTCTGACAGCGTCTATTTATAAAAAATACTATGAGATGCGTGTCAAAGTGGTGATGGAATTTGTTAAAAGTTTGTGTGAGAATTGAGATGTCTTGTCATTTACAGTAACCTCCATTTTAGTGTAGCCTTTCTGATGGCAAAGGATTGTGTCTAGCCTTCTGTTCCTCCGGCTGATTCCCAGCTTATTGAGGAGGCTTTAATAATAGCATTTAGCTTTTATAACATTTTTCTCTGAAGCTTTAAAGTTCTTTACAGGAGTGGGTACTATTATCATGGTTTTTATAGACAGAAGAACAGATTGGGTTACACAGTAAATATACAGATGAACTATGAGATGTGCTTGGGTTTCTTGCTCTTTAAGCAAGTCTGCGAATCACCAGCCAAATTTATCTTTTAGGAGAGCAGTGGGAGATGGGAGGATCTAACAAAGTGAGGACATAATTTTTGAAGTTATCTTTACAGTGCCAGTAGTCTTCCTGTTGCGACGCAAAGATGAACTATAGGCAAATAATAACTGATCTTTTTTTAGCAAAGATCAGTGCAAACGAAAGTTCAGCATGATGGATTGAATGCTTCCTGCCCTAATGAGGAGTTCTACACCACTGTTCCTAACGATGAGCAAGACAGTCTTAGTGAGTGTTGAAAGGGTTGGTTACCCTTTCCAGTTACCATAGGGAGATGAGCTTCAAAAAGCATAAAGCAGAACTTGAATAAAGCAAGAACAGCATTCTTGAGCTCAAATTAGTTCAGCATTTACAGAATTCAATGAAGTAGAAAGATTTTATTGTTAAATTAAGTCAGAGTATATGCATATATCCAACAGGTGGAAGAAGAGCAATGAACTCCTCAAGTGAAGATTCCTGCACAGGATCAAGGGTGATGAAAACCTACCAGGTCTGCCATGTGATACTCACAAATGAAATTATAGTGTGCTTTAATTGATAACATGTGCTTGGTCCTGACAAAAATAAAAACAAGCCCTGCTTTTATTAGTAAAATTGAGGCAGAATAAATTCATTCTTGGTATTTTTACTTCTCTGCACAGCATTTTTCCATATCTTTTTGTATCTCTGGTCTACTATCAGACTTCCATTTACTGTTTGATAATCTATTTTTGAAATCACTCCTTTTCAAACAAAGGCATTTCCTTTCAAACCAATGGATAGCATGAAATGGGATGCACTTTCCATTACATCTATTTTCCTAAAGAAATCATTAACAGTCACAACAGAAAAGGGTAAAATTTGTGGCTTAGACTAGGGATTCCCTCCCCACTAAAGAAAAATAGAAATTAAAGAGGAAATTGAAAAAGGTCAGTTGATTTCAAATCCAAGAGGAATGTGCTATTCTTGGATTAAAAACATGTTAAACAAAAAATCAAAACATTCAACTCTATCTGCAGGTATACTGGCTTTGTACTAAGACTATATTTTTATCCTATTATATTTATGTATATAGCAGGATTTGTGTGACAAAGTGAATGAAACAGGAAAGAATGGAAACTGTGGCAACTTAAACTTAAAATTGTAATAAATCATCCAGGAATATTTTCCAATACAATTTCCCAGAGATGTTAAAGTTAACCCTAAGTCTCTTTGGGCACAACAGACACAGAAGCAAGGTGGAGAGTATGCAGGGTTCATGGCTAACAGGGATGTTCCTGTGGAAGCACACACAGAAGATTAAAGTCATTTCACCACAGTGTATTAATGGGTCTTTCCTAGAGTAGAGTATTTCTTTTCCCTGAAAAAGCTGGAGAAATTGTGTCAAATAGAAGTGTCAGAACAAAACATATTTAAGCAAATTAATAAAATGGATAAAAAACAATTGCCAAAACCAGATTACAAAAATGTCTGAAACCAAATGGTATTTGCACAGGATTTCTGAAGGAACTCAGATAGGAGATTACCAAATATTAGCTGAGATATGGAATATATTGCTTAATTTGCCAAAGGAATAGAAAGCAATAAGTGTTAGTATATCTTTTCCCTAGGTGTCCTTCTGACAGTTTTCAGAGATAAGATATTGGGCTAGGCAGCACTTTAGTTTCAGCTGTAATGGGTTAATATACAACATTAGTTATTTAGGATTTAGTAAATGAAACTAAAGACATAGAAATGTCTATTTTCTGTTCTTTAAACATAACTTTCAAATATCAATGTCAATAAATGTGTTAGTCTTCCTCTTGATAAAGGTTGGAAATGTAGGATCTAGAAGAAAAATCCCAGTGGCAAAATGATAGAATTAAACTACTTGCATGCTTCTGCTCACTAAACCAAAGATTCACATAGATGGTTACCTTTGCTCCACTTTTCACATTCCTACTATCACAAACATTTCTCTTTAAAATCCTTCTGCAATGCAACAGTTTTGAGGAGTTTTGGGTATTTTCTCAAACTAAAGATTATTTTTGAACTGGAAAGTATAGATTAATGTTGTGAATTGGCTTGATTTGTGTTACTCAGGAGAAATTTTTTATGTTAATTGATTACATATATTTTGGAGTCTTAACAAGTAAAAGAAAACAAATACTTAGCAGGATCCATTCCTGGTAATTCAAAATGTTAAGGTTTAGCATCAGAAACAAGGCATAATTAGCCAGAAGATAATTAAATATAATTGCAGAACATCCGTTCTCAGGATAGATTTGTGAGACTGAAATTTAAATCGATAACACTATATTGCAAGAACTTCTTGGCTTGTGTAGATACAGAGGTTGTATGTATCTGACCAGTTGTAGCTCTTTGTATTTGGTCATGTTAATCTGGTCCTGTGAACACCAATTTCTTTCTATTAATCGTAAGGACTTAATTTTTGCAGCACAACGATCTTTATTCCAGAAACATCCTGCATAGCCTGCAACATTTTCTGTGGCTGGACACGTCTGTTCCTTGACTTAAGGTGAGAGCAAGCCTCTAGCAATTTAACACTCTAAGCCATGCACTGATAAAGGTTAGGTTCATATTATATGTGAAAGTAATGAAAGCCTGAAATTAAGGTAAAGATATCCAGTGGGTTTTCCTTCTGTTTTCAATTCAAGTAAAAGTGTTTTGGGGAGTCTGTCCAAGGATAAGTTATGGATGGTATGATAGGAGTTTTCAGAATTATCATCTGGTGGTGTGGTTCACATTGTTTGCACCTAACTAATTTTTGACATGTAGTGATATGGAACACAATGTTCTTCCCTCCATCTTTTCAAGCAGTAAGTTGTCTGATGTAAAGTGATATAGAAAATGCAAAACCAAATTGCTGGCTGTGTTTTAGATTGATTTGCATGCTAATATCAACAAATGCAGAATTTGCATCTGGTGCTCTAAATCTTGTTGCTCATAAAGACTGTTATTACAGCATAATTAAAATCTGAAATCCACTGAGCTGTCAGTAAAAAAAGTCTTGCCAGCTAGAAATTACTGCACCCAGACTGCAGGCTGAATATAAGAAAGAAGAAAATTACAATTGTTAACCTATTTGAGAGGGTCTTTCTGTCTTCATTTGTGCCAAATATATATGTTAAATTTTGACTGATTAGAAAGTCTGGCATTTTGATTATGAGAGATATTATATACAAAGCAGGGGGATAATTGAGAAAACTGTGGGGGAATTTCAGAATTGTTCGAAAATTTACACGTCATCAGCAGATAAAAAATTGATTGCACTCAGAGGTTAAGAAAATTGATTCTTGATGAATTACAATCACAATTCTTGAGTGTTACAATCACCGTGTGCTACTGGCCAAGTCAGTTCTGTTTGATCAATTCTGAATGTTCTTGATGTTTGAAAGGCTGAGTATCAAGCTTAGAGGGACCTGCAGTGAGAATAGCACAGGACTTCTATTGATAAAACCATGGCAAAGTAAGGCGAGGAACTCTGGGTTTCCACAATTTCTTCTCATGCATTGTTTTCCAACACACCCTAATATTTTGCAATGACCAAAGATTGTGTCATACCAAATTATGATACCAGTGAATTTTTTGTCAGCAGTTTTCTAACCTGTGTTTCTGGAACACACTAGACAAAAATAAGATAAATTTCTATGAGTTCAGGTTCCTTACTAAATAAAAAACCCAGAATTCTCAGGGGAAAAAAAGTGAACTTTGTTTTTTGTTATTGACAGAAATATTCTGATTTTTCTCACAGTATTTTTTTTGATCTTTTGGATTGCTAAAGCACTTGAGAAGCTTAATACACTTCTATTAAGAAAAACTGAATCACCACACATTTCAGCCACCATTTACCTATTTTTTTTTAGTTCTCTTGTTTTATCTGATAATTTCAGCATCTTTTTCAATATTTTGCAATTTATATTTGTATTTCTTTTCATTCTTTGTCTTAGAATACATTGAATAATTAGGATACACATTAATGCATTATAAATTTCCTCTAAGTAAAGCAGGTTGCTAAATATTACTTTGAGTACTAATTTGTGTGTTCAGGTTAATATTTCTACTTTGCAGAAACATAAAAATGTGAAGTTGAACTAATCCAATGACAATGTGGAGAGCACATTTTCTATTATATCCTGGAGTGCCACCTATATTTATGAGTTGTAGAGAACAAGAGCTTTTGACTTGATTGGCAATTTGTAGTGATATACCAGCCAAATTTTCTCAAACGACTGTTACAGGATCATCATCTTATCACAAACTGTAAATATGCAAACTTACAAATTAATGTTGAGAACCCAGTAAGGTGTGATGTTAACAGAGCAATAAAAGTAGTTCCATTAATGAGAATTGATCAGGTCAAAACACATGAAGTATTATCTTTAGACTGTTGAATTATTATGAGTTTTTTCATTGTTGGTGCACCAAGATGATTTATATGTGGAGTCTTAACATGAAGAGTTTTGTGGACTTTTTAGGAGCTAAATTTCTAGTCAATCCTACTTCCTTGCCTTCTGAAATAAGCTGACTGTAGACTGAGTAGGTTTTCAGAATTCCTTAGCTTTATTCATTGCAGCTACACACAGGAAGCTGAGATGTAAAAAGAAATCCCTGATCCCATTTCTTCGTTGAACTTGTAAGTATGATGTAAAAAACTCATTCTGCTTGGGATGGGGAAAAAATAAAAGAATTCTTACTGCCTTTCTCCTTTTGAATTTGGGCCTTCTCTAAAAATCTGTGCAGTACAATGTCCCTCTTTCATTTTCAGCTCTGCTCTGACCTCTTTCCTGTACTGGGTCTTGCAAAAGGATTACAAACCATGGTGACAAGATACTGTGCTTTTGTAATTCTCACCTTGCTCTGTAATAGCAGCTCTCTTGTACTGGGTGGAGGAAAGAATTGTTCTGAAGTTGTTCCAGCCATGAGGAAGATTTAAAATAATTGATTGTGATGGCAGATACAGGACTGAAATCACAAGTGTGAAATATTTTTCCAGTAATTCTTGAACATAAAAAATATTGTGACAAAGAGAAAGCTATGAATATACACCTGGGTTTTTTTCCTGATAGATTAAGATCCAGGAAAACCACTCAAATTTTTTCATCAGCTCTAAAGTCAGTCATAATAGATTTTTGCATAAATGCTTATAAATACTCCATGTGATGGTCTGAATTTCCTCATTATTATCAATGAACATGTCACCTTATGCTTCATATGGAGATAATTCCAGTTGGTAATAAGCTTTCTATACTTAACTAGTGTGGAAAGATACTGATACCTATATTGTCAAACTGATCTTTTTTCTCTCTGGCCATCTCTCCTCCTCTGCTACTGCCTTTCCTGTCTCAGCTGCTCCTGGAGGTTACAGTTTCCAAGCATATGTTTTAAAGTAAGGTTCCTGGGAGCCAGGTGTAGTAGGAGAAAACTGCACAGTGAGTAAAATCAAATGAATCGTAAAAGATGTGTGTGTCTTTTCTTGTCTCTGTAATTAAGCTCTTCTCTGAGCTGCCCAGCCATGGAGAAAGCAGGAGATCTAGGCTTGTTGCTCTTTATCGTGTTTGTGTAGTCCCAGACCTGATTATCACAACTCAGCCTTCACCTGAAGCCAGCTGTGACTTATAAAGGAGAGGTTACACTTAAATAATGTCAGTCCTTTGGAGCCATGCATTTCTTTAGGTGAGTAGTACAGTCGAAATTGGATTTTGTGGCAGAGGGTGTCTGTTTTATTTGGTTTTTCAGTTTCCACATCTCCTCCCTGGATCAGCTGAATCAAGTGGGGGCCTCCTTTGCTTGTGAAATGGACACAGCCTAAGGGAAAGGTTCCAGGCATGTGAGCTAGAAAAGGCAGGCAGAAAGTGAGAGCAAGAGCAATGACATGAGATCCTGCAGATCAGGCTTGCCCTGTGAGACTGGGAAGGGGAGCAGGGACAAGAGAACCTGGCCTTATGAGGCAGAAGAGATCTCTGCAGGAACTGAAAGGAGTGTACATTGTTAGTGGTTACTCAAGAGAGCCACTGGACTGTTATCAAGCATCTTCCTGCAAGGAGAGAGGATGCTGAAGGAGAGGTATTCATGTTTTTGGTGACACTCTTTTTCTTACCTAATTGCTTTGAGATTTTTCTATTTAAAATACTTAATATGCTGGTTTCTATTCTAATACAACTTTGCTCTGTTGACTTTTAAATCCCCCTGACCTTTTGAATGTGTTCTTAGAAGACAAAAGTCTAGGCACCAGGGATCTTGCTTCAGTGTATAACCCATAATCCAGTTAGATAGTTAGGCAGTGTATCAGTATGAAACTAATGCGTGGTTTTCTGTTTGCTTTATGCATCCATGCTCTAATAGCCAGGAAAACAGGGAGCTGCCTTTCTAAAGCTGTGGGCTAGATTTCCTGGATAGCCATTGGAGATGCTTTTGTCACAGATAATATACAGTGAAATGTTCAGAGTGGTATGAATGTCAGGACACTGAATGGCACACTGAACAATCTGTCATTCTGTCAGAATAGCAGTATGAATGGCAGAAGGGCTGTAAGAATGGCAGGTGGTGTTGGCGTACAAATTAGTAGGTTATGAAGATCACAACAAATCTGCTCAGTGCTTTTCAGGGTATCTAAAATTAAAAGGCATCCTAAGACCTGGAATGCTCTTTTATCACCTTGGTGTACACATTTTTGTGTCTGAATTCTTGGTGCTTTTGAATATGTGACATAATAGTGGGAATGAGGGATGTTGATTTTGTTTCAAATACAAATGCCATCTCTTCTCTCTTACTCCTTCACTACACTTTTACTACCACTGTTTCTAGAAGCGCCTTCTTGTTACGTTCCTTAGAATGTTTATTCTTCTTTAACTCAAAAGGATCAGAATGCTTGCTCTGAATGCTCTGGTCCCAAATCAGCAAGGACCTTATAGACATGTTCTTATCAATTAACTTTTTTTTGTTGTTTTGGGTTTTTTTTTTCACTGAATGAATGTGTCAATTGAAACATTGCAAATATTATGGAAAAGTTCTTCTATGACAAAACATGAAAACAGAGTACTGTTTCAGGAATACTGCTAGAGAAAATGCTTTAATAGACAATCACCTTCTTTAATGAAAAAATGCTCAGTATTTATGAGCAAAGAGAATATGACATATAGCAAAAATTAATATAGCAGTCATTTGCCAGCAAGAGCCTGAATTGGTGTTCGATCTGTTTTTGAAATATGTGTGTGTGTGCGCAATATACATGCCTAACTACCAGTATACATACATATAATGTATAGCAATATAATGATGCCTTTTTCTGGTCTTAGGAAATAAAGGCTCAGACACGGTTAGAGGGTTGGGGGTTGTTTACCTCGATATTTTAATAGGATCCCGTTCCATGGCTTCTGCCGTCCAGGTAGAACACGCCGCAAAAGCCCCGTCCCCCCAGTCGAGGATACAATTAAAGACTCTACACATTAGCATATCTACCAGGAGGGCCCAATAAGGGGCCTGGGTGCGCTAACTTCTAGTTTACAAAATCTATCCTACTAGGAGACCTTGAGGGCTCACGAAAACAGGGTGTTGTCTTCTAACTCTACGTGGTTTCAGGGGTGTTTAGTCTACTGACCTGCTAAACACCATGAAACCAGGCTAAACTACCACCTAAAGCACCACAAGTATGCATGCTAATACTTGTGAATATAGGGAACAGTATAAGAAGTATTCAGGAGAAAAGCAGAAAAATCCTTCAGGCATCAATAAAAATGTGAATTGCTTTCTAAAATTGGAATTGCTTGAAACTCAGAGGAAATATTTTTGGTTTCTTAATTCTGAAAAGATACTTACTTGCTTCAGCTTTGTCTGGGATTTGTTTTCTTTTAAAATTCTTATCTTGATAAGGAAAATTCTTAAATTAATATACCATATTTGTTTTCTTCAGTGGACATTTCCCATGTCAGAAATTTCTCTTCTGTGTGTAACATAGTTTTGACTGTTATGAACAATAATATTTTCAGATTTTTAAAATAAAAGCTGAGTTAGACCCTTTTCAGAATCCTTGAGTTGAATGCAAACTATGATTTACAAGAATAGGCACAAGTCAGATGAATCTATATTAGAAAAATTATAAGCACTGTCCATTGCTATATGGTCAGTTAGAACTTGTATCACTTTAGAAGTCCTATTTTTTTTTTTTAATTGCTGCATATGAGTAAGTCTCCCAGTAAAAGTAAAAAATATATGAAAAATATATCCTGAACTTCAATTGCAAGTCTGGTTTTGTCTCAAAAAGGCAAGCAGAGTGCAGATAAGTTCTGTATGGAAGTTTGAAGGACTGCAGTTAAATCCAGCATTTAAGTGTGGCAATACTAATGTCAACTAACAAAGTAGAGAATTTTAAGTAGCCCCAACATTGCTCAAATTCTTGATGTCAAAGGTGGACTATCTGGTCAGTAATGTCCTAACTATTTTCAGAAGTTTTGCTGAAAGCATAAGTTGAAACAATCACCTTTGTATGCATCTCCATTGGTTGTTTCTTTGATCATCAGCTTTTCATGTTTTCCTGGGAGAAAAAATGTGACTCAAGTTTTGCCCTATAAGTTCATTCTTATTCTATCCTTAAAAAATTTAATTTGACTAGTCCTCAGGCTGTGATAGGAAAGCTACTCAGAACTGCGATATAAATTAACCTTCAACAGAAGATTATTTTCCATATTTTCTAAGATTTTTTTTTTTACATATTCCATCAATTCTGAATAAAAGTTGTATAAAATACTTTACAGTTGAAAATTAACTTTGAGGTGAAGGAATGCAAAGTTTGGTTAGTACAGATTTTTTTTAAGTCCTTTTAATTAACTGAAGATGCTGAAGGCATAAGCAAATGTATCATCCTGCACCATTTGCATATCCATTTTTGAGATACCACATCTTAATTGACTTCCTGTCCATCTATTCTACTATCCTATATCAGGTTACCAGTTCCAGAGACATTTGCCAAAGATGAAAAAAAAAAGCCCTAAGAACTGGATGGGGTAATTTGGGCTCTGGAGGAATGCATAAATAAGCAATGGTTAGTCATGAACTGTTGACATTAAAAAAATACCTGAAGTACAGGAGGTGTACTTAATTTATGCTACAGTGTAGCATGGCTTGGCTACTCTGACAATCCTCTCTTCTCTCTTTGTGTTATTCCCCTCCTTAAAAATGGCTCATGTTAAGAATTTATTCTTAAGACTTTGTGGGAAAAAAGGAAAAGGCAAGACACAGAAGATACATGTGCTGTCATATAAAATCCATGTTCCCCCATCCCTCTGAGTTCAGTATTTAGTTCTGGATCCTCAGTCTCAAAGGAGATATAAGGAAATTGGAAAGAGTTCAAAGTGGGCAACATGGCTGATGAGAAACAGGCAGATAAACAAAGCAGCCTGGGACTCCTGTGCATGAAAACATAATTCAGTAATTATTCACTGTCCTTCCTAAAATGGGAATCAGGGCCTTAGGATCCTCCTAAACAAACTAAGTAGTTTTTCATACCATTAACACAAATTCTGCAAAATTCCTTTTGAAAGGAGGTTGCCTATACTTAGAGAATATTTGTGTTCAAGAACAGATCTGACAAGCAATTGGAAAAGACATCTTTAGGGAGCTTGTAAATGGACAAGAAGACACTCTGGAAATATGAGCTGAAAATAGTAAAAATCTAGGAAAATGATACTTATGTGTTTAGGTTTTCTCTGGTTTTCTTCTTCCCAAGGGTCCACTTGAAGTCATTGTTGGAGACAGAATAATGAGCTGGATAGACTGTTGACTTGAATTAGTGTGCTCTTTCATGTATTTTTATCTGTTCTCAGTTACACCTTATGAATCAGACATTTATCTGCTCTTTCATATCTTTATTTCTAGTCCAGACAAAGAATATGTCTGCATATGAGAACACAGCATTTCATGTCTGAAGAGAAACTGAACAGGTATTCCTGTTCTAGTAGAGGTGGAGCCAAGTCTCAAAAGTCAAATAAAGTATTCCACACACCTTACTCTTAAAACTCCAGTCAATAATACTGGTATTGGTAGGGAAAATATCAAATCTAACATTGATCAAGGAAGAAAAAAGTTGAGAAGAAGAAGAAGGGGAGCAGAAGTGTATCCTGGGCAATAGAAGGCAGATGGAATAACAAAGCATGCCATTGCCAGGACCATAAAATTCATCCAGGTGGCATCACACAGTCACTGCAAGAGGACTTCTATTATGAGACAACTCCAAGCTGGTTGAGGAGTCAAGATTTTTTAAGGAAGGTAGACTGTATTAAAATTAACTGCTTTGCTACCATAGCAATGATTGTACAGAGGAAGAGGAAAATGAGAAATAAGAATAAATAAGCCATCCAATATCTGGCCCAGTAAGCCATCCACCTCCATGAAATATGAAGAGTGAGGTCATTCAGTAAGATCTACTCACTGGGGACGGGAACTAATTACAAAGTAATTTTGTGTATGACACAGATGACTTCACATGACTCATATGTTCAAAGAAATACTTTTATAGGCTTCAGGACTTTTGAATTTTGATTTCTTATGGCTACACGGAACACTCAAAAGAAAACTCAAGAGTCAGCCTTTTAAATAGACATTCTGGTCACTAGTACTATAGTCATGCACACAGTGAAGGTACATTCTTCAGCTATGGGGAATAATTTTGAATCACTTTTTTAAACTTTTACTGAAATATTTAGTATATACATTCTGTTCTATTTCTTTAAAAATGGTGAAATGGTTTGAAAATTTATGTAGAGAATAAGTATGTCAGACACACAGAGATAATGCCATCAGTGGCTAGTGAAACTAGCCTGGAACATCAGACTAAAACTGTTTTCCTGGGCTATCTCCAGGAGAGAACAAGAGACACAGGCAGCATCTGAATTAAGAGGAGGATAGAGTCATGGATCATTGAAAACTCAGCCTTTAAAAGCTCTTAGGCCCAGCCAGGTTGCACCCAAGTGTGCTGAGAGAACCTGTGTCCAGGCAAGGTTGCTTCCTATAATGTTTTAAAAGTCATAGACATGAGGGGACATTCCTGTCACCTAATGAAAAACACATGTTGGATCAGAAATATGCAAGAACATCCTGAAGAATGAACCAGGGCACTACACCTGATCAATCTAACTTGGTCCCTGGAAAAGTAATGGAACAAGCCTTTTCAAAGTGCATTTTTGGGCATGTGAGACAGAAACGATTGGAATCATTCAGCATGGACTTATTAATGGTGAATCAAGCATTACCAACCTGAATATCTCCTTTGATAAAATTAACAGGTTTTAAGAAGAAAAAAGGACAGATGAAGTAATTTTCAACACTACATGCCAAAATATTATTGCATTATATTCTGATGTTACAGTCTGAATGGGCAGAAAACCAGGTGGATGAACTCTTAGGGTGACAGGGCTTAGAGGACAGTGATTAATGTGGTAAAGTCTATTCAGGGGCAAGTAACATCTTCATCAATGATGTGGAAGAGAATAAGATATGTACTCTCATCTGGTTTCCAGATGACAACAAACTGGGGGAGCCAGTCGATATATTTGACAGCAGGCTGGAGGAATACACAAAAGGAATATAATGAAATTGAACAAAGGAAAATATGAAGTCCTGCATCCGGGGTGGACTAAAGCTTCTACTCTACAAGCTAGAAACAAAATGTTTGAGGAACAGTTCTAGGGAAAACTGAATGAGGGTCCTGACAGAGAGCAAGCTGAGCATGTTTGGCCATGCAGCTCATGCATTTTAAAACTGCTGTGTGGTGACAAATTCTGATGTAAAATTGACTGGGTTTAAATTTAAAAACAAAATTCTGCTACATTAATTAATTTGTGACACACTACATTCTCATTGTTAATTGTTATGCAATACGATTGCATCATATCTACATATACAGAACAGTTAGTTCTTAAGGATGATAGCCTCAGTTAAGTATGAGCGGATGTCATACAGTTATCACTGAAGGTTACTGTCCTTGATAGGCTGAGTCAGGATGATTACTGTGACAGCTGTGTCTCTCCCAAAAATGTGAGTCTATTCTCTTCCTGATACTATTAATATTGCTATTGTTATTTGATATTTGGGGATATTTTGGTTGGGTTTTTCTGGGGTTCTGTTGGATCTTGTCAGTAATCCTTCTGCATTCAGTAGGATGGCTTATCTCCCTGGAGTCAGTTTTGCTTATGTGATTATCTTGCTTCTGGGCTGGTAACTTTCTCTTACTTGAGTGTCACCTCATGCCACTTTGCCCTTTTGGTGGTCACATTGAGCACATACCTCAGTAAAATAATATGACCTAAGTATATATTGTATTTTGGTGTGCTATCACAGTGCTAATGCATTCTTTTGTGCTGTGTTGATTTTACAGTTTTTAAATGCCTATGTTTGGATACAAAACAAGATAATGATAGTTCTAATCTGACTAGTGCAGGTGCAATTTGTAGGTGTCAAAGGCCTCTGCACTGGCTTTACTGCCATGTTTGAAATTTACTTCTGTACTTAGGCAATCTTCTTTTAGATTTAGATTTTATGTATAAAAGATCTAGATTTTATATAGAGCAAAAAGACTTGCACAATAATCAAAATTTAATAAATCAGTTTAACTTTACTCTCTGTCTCATCTACTGCTGGTAAAAGCAGCACATGAGGACTAGGACAGCAGAACTCTATTTGACACCAGCTGCTCTTTAAAGAAACCTAATCCAGCTTTGTGGTTCCCTGTGTTCTTGCCAGAGATTTCTTGCACAGAGGGCTCCCTGTGTTTACAGCAGCAATTTGGGTGTTTGCATCTATCTGGTTAGTTTTCTGGGAATGCTTCTCACATGAAAAACTGGGAATGTGCCACTCAGACTGGGAACATAAAATAGATCTGTCTTTCTAACTTCACTGACCTCTCTCTTCCTTTCCACATTAGAGCTGTTTTCAACCATTCCCAAAAAAGATTAAACTTGCTTTGGTTTACACGTGGTATTATGGATTGATGTCTAAAATACTTGAATAATTATTGAGAGCATGAATATTGTTGAAGAGAAAATTTCTTGGCAAAATCCTCAGGGTTTCCATGCTCTTACATTCTCAGTCCTTGGGGTCCAAGAAATATGTCTATAAACATGTCTTGATGTGAAATGACCCTTATTTTCTTGTCTTTCCCCTTCCTTTATATGTTTTGTTATATATTTTCTTTCTCTCTTTATCCTGTTCTCATTCAGTACATTCAGAAAATGCTGAATTAACTTTCTCCTACAATTTTTCGGCTCCCTCCCCCATGACTTTTCTATTTCTTTCCAAATTAATTTGCCTTGCCACCTGGTCTCCTTGGAATTTAGCAATTATTCAGTATATAAAGCCTAGCTCGTAACAGATGGGGCTTACAAAATACACACATCAACAATGTACATCCTAGGGCCAGAGATTGTGAGTTAGCTGCAGTTTCATTATGACTTCAATTTTCTAATGCTTGTGAACATTGTCAAAGAACATTAACGTTGTTTGTGATACCATGTCTTCTAAATTGTGGAGTTCAGACCAAGCCCTGTTTCTTTGATTTAGAACATAAGTTTGTTTTCCAATTTCATGATCCTGATGGCGTGTATTTTATAGCTACAGGGATGGGAACCCAAATATAATAATTACCTATGCTTGTTTTCACCTGTGCTTTGCAGAAGTCATTTTAGTGTTTGCATCCAATTACCTAGATCAGCATTTGTCATTTTCTAAGGCTTTCTACATTTTCATAGTTAACCTCATTGCTTAGATTTTCGTATTTTACAATACAAGGGAGAGTTCTGTACATTGCTTTTTAGTTATATCAGGCTACATAAGGAATATTGCAAAAAACTTCTGAGATAGAAATTGTTTTAAATGTCCAAAATTCCCATGAGTTGCATTTGTACAGAACAGAAACTTTTAAGGCAGTCATACAATTTAGGGAGAAAAAAGAATATGGACTGCAAATGAGGGGGGAATAATATTCTAATATTCAGAGTGAAAGAGGGGAAATACAAAGCATTAAGTATTTTTAAAGTGTTCCTGTTAGAGCTGCTTCATTTTGTATAAATAATTGTTGTCCTGAGAATTGTTTCCTGTTGTCCTGGGTGTGGGCAGTAACCACAAGATTATATTCAGTATTTGTTCCCTTCTTGCTTCTGTGGCTTAAATTGTTCTATTTTATATAAACGACAAATAATACTGTGGGGGCAGATGCTAACTCTGCATCCAAAGACACTTTTAGAGAATGTAGATATGTGAGATGGTGCAGGAGAGACTTGAAACTGAGTATTCTATGTATCACAGGGCATGACGTTAAGTACTGTAAGGGCCAAGCTCTTCTGGGATCTGGAGTTTTGAACTGGAATTTGATCAGAAATTTCTCCAGAAAAATCTCTGTGTTCTTGAAATCCCATCTTTGCAAACAGTCCATATCCCATAGAGGTGACCATAGTTATAAAAGTCAAAGCATGAACTATAGCAACAGTTATGCAGCCAGCTGTTAATTTGTAGAACACATCGGCTCCTACCCAAACCCTTCTCAGACACCTGTACAATTGAGGAGAATGGCATTTGGGCTCTCATGTCTTCCACCTTTGGCCATAGAAATGTGCAGTCCCTTGCTGACTTTGTTCTATGTCTCTGTTTGTGGTGCCATTTGTGTTTACACCCATGAACAGTGAGAGTGAGTTATTGGGGGTGTAGGCATTGGGAGTCGCTCTGCAATGTCCTTGGTCTGGGCTGCCAGCAAGTGGTAAGAATCCAATGACAGCAACTCTGATCAATGCCTTCCTGCCCTGCAGGTGGGAATCGCCATCATTTGGCCTGTCTTCTTGGTGTTAATGAGTGTTCCAGGCTCAGATGACTTTAAATTATTCCTGGGGAAATAGTTCCCCTTCCTTGATTATTAGGGCATTGTACTGATTCTGCAAATTCACATCTGAGGGCAGAGAAGGACCCTTCCTTCCCAATGCCATCCAGTCTGCTGGTCTCCTCCCACAGCTGCAGTACCTGGTCCCTTAGTGTCTCAGCCACAGCACAGCTCCTGCAGGTGAGGCCACCAGCAGCTCCATCCTCAGGGAGCAGCACCAGGCACTCCCTGTAATCCCAGTCCTGCATGGCATCCTCCCTCCTTTGGAGTGGGCCATGGCCAAAGGCTCTGACTCCCTGGGGAAGGCTCTTCCAGCCAGTCATGAGGACAGTGTCCTGTAGCTTGTCACCACCACAGTCATACAGTCCCATGCTGTAAAGGACAGAGTTTCTGGGTCTCTTTCACATTCCCAGCTGAGCTAACTGCCCTCCTAACCATCAAAGGACCTTTTACTGCCTCTGCTCTACGCCTGCTTGCCAGCTAAATATATGTTGTCTGCTGCAGATGAGCAGCAGATTATTCTTTAATTGGCAGATGGCTGCTGAACATATTCCAGACAGCTTTGGTGATAAATGCTTTTTTGCTGCTGTATGTGGTGAATTGCCTTTTTGCATCATATGTGTATTGTAAAAGCTTAGTTATATTCCCATGATACCTTTTTAACAATCACTGCGAATGGGAGAACTGTCTGCCAAGACTTTGTGCTAATTGCCCTACATAGCCAAGAAGAGATAAAAATGAACTAATGTTCTTTTTGTGATCCAAAGCAATCCTAAAGGATCAATTTTTAAAAGTATTATCAAGCATTTAACTAAGCAAAAGGCTAAAACACAACAAAGAGATTCATTCTGGGAAATAACTTCTTTCAACAGATGAATGTTATCAACTTTGGGACGTAGAATACCAAAATTATTTGGATGTGATCCATGGAGAAGATGGGCTGCTTAAAGCTCACCTCTGTTATAAAGGTATTGTAATCAAACTAGTGATTCAAACCCTATTGTAATTCCACCTTTTTCAAACCCTGCCTTTCTCTTTCTGGAAGGGAATGAATTGTTAATGGAAACAAAGGCAGGAGGAGAAGTATAGTTGAATTATCAATCCTGTACACAAATGGTATCAGAACACTTTTTACTTTCCTATTAACATGAATAATGTTCAAGTTTACAGCGAAGAAACTTCAGCTCTTACATATGCATAGTCACTGTAGTGGGTATGTACCAAGAAGCAAAGGTTAAGAGCATGGTCAGTTCTCCTGCCTGACAGTGGAGGTCTGTACACTTTAACCAGCAACTTTGGTTGAAGATGATTAAAAAATTTAAGATAACAGCTGTGTTAACCTGGAACTTTTGTTACAGGTTGGACATCATGGAGTCATTTATCAGGTCACAGTTGTAATCTTGTGGTTGCAAAATACTCTATTCAGCTTCTTATATCTGAAGTGATAAATCAAAAACCTGTAGGGATGTGAATGCCACTGGCCATGTGTTCACATTTATAATTTCCCCGTGATTTATATGAGGCTAAAATGTCGCTGTCAAAATGCATTTGACTTTTGACTTTATATTGAAAATTACTAATATATTGAGAATAGAAGAATATTCTTTTTCAGTTTTGTATTATGTCATTCTAGAGCCTTCCTTGAACATTACACACTAAATGTTTTGATATTAAGTAGCTTTAACAAAGAAAGAATGGAAAGACTTATTGTGACTCTGCAAACTGTAATCAGAAATTGCATTAGTAAGACAGGCTTCCAGGTCAATTGTTCAGTTTTCCCGAAAGTATGAAAATATCTAGCCAAATATCTACTTAGTTGTTTTTGTTTTTGTTTTTTTTTCTACTTTTCATGTGTCCATCCTAAATAAAAAAGTAGCCATTATATTCCACATGCATATCATGAACGAAGTACCTGTGCTGATCCATTAGACCACCATCTTCCTTCAGTGGAATTAGATTGGAAATTCCATTTCAAAAGAACCACTTCCAGTGCAAACTACTCCATTGTCTCTCTATTCTGCTAAAAGCCTGATAGGCTATATGGCAGGATAAAGGGCTTCAAATTTGAGATGGAAGATCTTGTCATATAATTTTATTTCATTTTGTTTTAAATTTTTTTGCTTATGTTCCAAAATAATGTATTTGTCTCTTTCATCCCTCTATGATTTCTGTATAAATAAACATCACTTTAGGTTACTTTTCAGATTATTTAAGCAACAAGCACATCACCAGGACTGTGCTGAGATAATCAGGCTATTGAATTGCCAGTACAAATTGTGCTACACTCTGCAATTACTTGAGTGCTCAATCACAGGTAGTGTTTACTGTGACATGATCATACTCCGTGAATATGTTATTTCTCTCTTGACTGTCACCTGCCATTTCATTACTGAAGGTAGCAAAGATGAGTCAAACAGAAATTTTGATTAACTGATTATCTAAACATGTCAGACTATCCAATATCCACATGGGCTTTGCTCACCTCATCAATGACAAGGCCAAAGTGAGAGACCCAGACAGATAGTTAGTAGTTGTAAAGCAGAACATTTCTACAGTTCAATATAAGGAACATGATCATAAGTGGAGTCTGAAATAGAGTGTTACATGTCACCAGGGCATGGAGAGGCATGCTGGCATGGGCTTCCAAGTAACAGTAAGTTGAAGCTATTTAACTGTATCTGAAAATACATTATTATTTTGGCTAAGAAGAAAAAGTATATACGAGCATTGGATAGTTAGTATGTATTGGGTTCATGTCTCCTCTGAGACAGTTCCATGCTTTAACACTTTGGCACGGAGTTAAGAAATGTGTCTGAATTTCCTTGAGATTTGTGCACTGAAGGAGAGGCAGGTGGAGTCTGTGCATACTGGGTTATGAGATGAATGTCAGATGGAAGCTTTTGAGTTCTGGCAGCAGCAGCAGCAGCAAAGTTTCTCCACAACATGCAGATTTGTAAACTCTAAAATGGATGCATTGTCCCAGTGGAAGATGAGGGGCTGGGAAGTATGTCCAATGAAGAATCAGAACTGGCTGAAACTGAACTGTGCAGCAACTAAGTGAGGTGGTGAGTGGTAGCAGTGGGATAGTCCCTGCTATAGGGGAGGGATGCTCCCTCCTGCTCACCTGAGAATCAAAGACTATCGAGAAGGGATCCACATGGTAATGTGAAGCAAATCCTTCTGCCAACAGGCTGCCCGCCCTGAAGAGAACTTTAAACTAGGTATAATCTTGGGAGAATAACAGAAAGTGAAGAAATAGTAGAGTTCTTGGTAAGAAAAGGGTATATCAATAGAGTCCTTGACTAACTTTATTCAGATATCTGCAGACTGAAGTTTCCTCAATGAATGTGTCTGTCTTTCAGATGATGTCAAATCTTTCCTAGAAGAAACAGTTGTGACAGGAGGACTTATAAATAAGAATAACTTTTCATTCATTAGGTGGGACTTCAGTTCTGGAAAGAGTACACCAGTGGAAGTTGACATCTATCACCAGGAACCACTTTGCCTTTTAAAGAACTATTCCACTTGAAATTGTTTGATATTTAAAATACAAATAAACCCCAGTGTTTATTTGCCCTAGTTATCATTAATTTAGTGTGGAAGAATTGTAAATATTTGCCTAAGATAGTTTAGCCACTGACAAAGAAAATCTATTCTTGGTTACTTTTCTAAATTTAATGTATTCTGGATGTTTTCAGTAATTGTAGGAGCAGTAGAAATTGTGGGGTACCACTGAAATAACCTGCTAAAGAGCAGGTAGCAGTATTATCCTTGAACTGAAACTTTTTGACTCGACTTCATGGAATCCCAGTAAAGTAACTGTGACTCACTGGAATGACAGTCATGGATCACTATGCTGAGGTCCATTTTGGAAGTATGGCTGCATACAAATGATGATTGTATATCTGTCTATCACTTGAGGCTCAAGAGGCATTGACTTTCTTAGTGATAACTACAGATCATAAGCAGAAGTGGTAATTAGAAGAATTGCTGCACCTGTGTGTGCTTCATGCTGTCTTTCCAACAAATCAGTTCTGTCTTGTCATGTTGTCTCTGAAACTAATTAGCATCCCCAGACATTTGTAAAGAAAGGAAATGTCTGCCTCAGAATCTGTGAGAAAGAAAAGCTGCATGTCAACCGGAGAAGAGGAGTCCTAACCTTTGAATATGCAGCTGCAAGGGCTACATGTACTGCATACAGACAGGCTGCAACCAGGTCCAGCAGCTTTCTGCCCAACTTTTAGGGTTTTGAGTCATGTCCCCATTTTCCATGTGACTTAGCATATCATTTTGGCATCAACAGCTTCTAGGAGGATCTGTTCCATGACCATATTTCTCAGATACTCAATTTCAGACAAAACACTATTGCTCTTGGGAACTGTTTTGCCTCTCTGCATTGGTTTTCCTTGTGTGCAAAATGGTCATAACATGTCTTGTTTCCAAGGATATTTTAAAAAAAGAATGGCTTAGTTTCTATGCTGAAACCTTCCTTTCCCGTCTTGAAAAATTAGACAATTTATATCTGTACACAATTGATAAGTTGTCTACAATTCCTATTAAGCTGTTCTATTGAGCTATTAAACTAACCTGCATTGTCATATCACCAAGGGAATTACAAGAAAAACTCTCCAGAAACAGTTTCACTATTACGATGTTTTCAAAAATCTTTTTTTAATATTTTATAAAGAAAAAACATAGCTCTCCTACTTAAACCAAAGTCATACTACAAAATAGGAAATAAATGATACAAATATCCCTACCTGGAAATGTGCAAAACCCTCTCCAAGTTAAAGTCAAAGCCCAACCCCAATCTCTACACCAACCTGAAACAGCTGTATATTTTAAAGAAATAAAACACAGACTTCAAAATTATCTGTCAAGATTTTATTATTTTTCTGGCACCAGAAAAAAAATCCAAAGTATATTTTATTTTGAAATAGACATAGCTGTCTACAAGCAAAAGATTTTTATTAAATAGCTACATTTGTCTACAAAGGAGTTCTATGCACTAAAATAAATTTAACAGTTCACTAGCAATATTATGCAGAAAAATGAGGCTTTTCTTTTGGTTTGTTTTGAACCTCTATCACAGAACCTCAGTCAGTATAAGGCAGCCTGAAGTAGAACAAGTTTCTTCTGATGCTAAAGGCCACCCAGGTTTTTTCCTTCTCCAGCAGTTATTTCTTTGATTCTGTTTTGATAAGGAGTTTTTATATTCAGAAAGTACTTACAGTTTCTGTTCAAAATGTTTTTCAAGTAATTTGAATAATTTTGAAATTCAAAACAGCAAGGATTTTCTGAGTGCTTAAGGCATTTGTAATTACTCTGATGGATATTGGACTCTTCAGACATACATAACAGAGGCTCACAGAGAGACGGATGTGAAATACTAACTTCAAATTCTATGAAATATGTTAAAATTGCTTCATTTTATGAAAAGTCTATGCTGTATATCCTACCTTCTTTATTTTACATTTCACACTGTAGCCCAATTTCAAACACACTGATCCTGGACAATATTTCAGCTAGACAAAAAAGTTTCAAGCAACATCAATATATTCCCTTAATTTTGAATTTCACTTCTGTTGAATCCAAAGTGCAAAACAAGCCACAGTGTAACCCTGAGCTACACTAAACTGTCGTAGTGACAATAAACAAGAATGAAATGGAAGCAGCAGTTTCAATCAAGAAAGGTTGGATCTCCACAGGAAGAAACCAAACATGAACAAAAATAGACACCACTGTAAGTAGATTTACAGTTGGATTGCTTTGAGAGCAGTGGATTATTTGAAGTCAATCTCACTGGCCACTTCCTGATATCCTATTTTGAAGATATCAGAGATAACAAATTAGATCTTTTGAAATGAAGTATTTCTTCAGGCTCAACCTTAGATTTGAAGATGTAAGCAGACTGCAGCAGATCTATTTCAAAGCTACAGGGAAATTAGTATTATTACTGTAAAATGTATTATTTAATAGCTGCCCAGTAATCATCCAATGACATTCTGAAGATTGCTGCAGCTATTTTCATTTTTAGGAAATTCACCTGGAAGAACAGTTTTTGAATTATTCTGAATTTTGGAAAGAGGATTCACAGTCTTGCAAATGGATTCTCATTGACCTGCAGACACAAAGTGAGATAAAGGTGTTCATCCCAAACAAGTATCAGTGACACTTTCTGAGAAAAGTAAATTATATTAGCTGGCTCTACTTATTTCATTTTTATTCATAAGCTGTGTAGTCTGTCATCTTTTAAAACAGCTTATTTCTGCTCTACTGAATAAGAAAGTTCTGGAAGCAGTGAGAGCTAAGGTGACCTTCTGTATTTGTAGCAGCCTGGAAGGTGAGGGCTTCAAAAGCAAGGTAAAGCATGTAGAATTACCTGTCCAAACTTCTCTTTTCTTTGAATTACCTTTCTTTATGGGGAATAAGGTGTATCAACTTTTTTTTCTTTTTTTTTCCTTTTTTCTTTCCTCCAAACTTTGTGACACTGTCCCATATCAGGAGAAATAAGAGTTTTCTAGCCTGTTTGAATTACCATTGCAAAGAGACACACACACTTCTTTAAATGAACACTTTTAACTTAAACCAAAAATTTCTGGACTGAGTTAATGGCTGTTACAATACAGAGCATCGCAAATATTTTCTTGCGCAAACAGCTGCTTAAGTCTAGGGATAATGAAAAAAAAGCATCAATATTGCAATTAGGTTAAAATATTGCTAACAGAGTGCCTTTGAAAAATGATAAAAAATTTGGCAAAAAAAATATTATTTTGTATATTAGTCCCTTTTATGCACATAGTCAGAGACCTTAATACTTCATGAGACTGTGCCCTATCATCTGTCACTTATCTATTGCCTGGAACCAAGTGATTGTGCATTCCCAAGTGCAAGATACGGTTGATACTGACCAAAGATGCTCCTTGAAGTGGAGCTCTGATGTTTTTCAAAACTTATGACACAATCCTCTGTCTGTTGATAATCTAAAAGTGAAACCAGCAAACAATACAGGTTAAAGCTTCGTAATTATCTGCCCTGATCTTATTAGGTTGTCCTATGGTAAGTGTCATATCTGATTTCAAAGAAATCAGAGAAAGTAATTAATCTCTTAATTTCATTCGTAGGCTGCGTGTCTATCCAGTATAAAGACATAATTATACTCAAGAGAGAGAGAGAAATAAAATGAACATGGACTGTGAAATGATTAATTTTTTTATCCTGGAGTCAATTACACATAGGATAACTTCAATTCTCTGAAATTACTTTTAATATCATAATGCACTCTTAACAAAGGAGCTGGTGGGAGTACTAAAACAGTACAGCATATGAAAAATTGGTTAAATGTGTACTTCACCACAGAAGAGCTTCAACAAAGCTTTGAATATCCTTTGAATTTATAATTAATAACAGAGCTTAGTGGGTGCTATTTCTTTACTAATCTCAAAGTACAAAATAAGGGTAATAGATTCAAGGTCAAATGTGGCAAATACATAACAGTAGTGAGAAACCTGGGTTCCTAGACTCCCTAGTTAATGCTCAGTGAAGTGAATCATGGGAGTCCCATTGCACAGTAAAAGAATTTGGTATTCTGATTTGTGACTGCTTACCAGAAAAGATCAAGTAGGTTGAGACATGCATAATGTCTTCTTCATTATCCCCACATATCCTCAAAAATATGGCTCTAAAAGGGTAGTCATCAAGTCTGACTATGTCAGACAAATGCAGAAGTGCTGCTGTCAAAGTGCTAATGCCAACAGTGAACATACTCTATCTAAATATTCACTAGATGTCTCCAGAAGTCTGAGAATACTGACCATGCTGAAGTGCCCTATAATTTATAGAATTAATGACTAGCCCTTCCTCCCTCTATAAAACTGTCTTTGGAGGTCTTATTTAACATAACTCATTGAATGAACACACAGAGAAATAATCTGCTTGAGATAACTAGGTGGGAGAATTGAAGTGCAGGACAATAAACGTATCAGAAGAATAATGAGAAAAACCAGTATTAACTAGATAGTTGCAATGTAGTTTTTCAGTGTGCTTGATTGTGGCCCTGTAATGCTTCATCTAGGACAGCTAGAATGGGCTGAAGAACAGATAAATAACAAGACAGTTTTGACTGCACTCAGACATATGTACTTGGGTTGGCAGTTGAGTTCCTTCACCCCAGCATGAAAAATAGTAAAGCTGGTAGGAAAAATGATCATCTGGGGAATGGTTGATAGGTCATATTAAGCCTTTCCCAGAAATCACTCACTTCATGAAAATCAACACTTGATGGAAGAAATTTCTTCAGTTTTGCAGATTTTACTTAGCTCTTGGAAAGCAGGGACTTTGTGTGCTACCACTGAGCCCATGAATGGAGTTTATCTGTCAATGTTCATGATGCTCATGGCTAAGTTTTGCTGGCCACTAGACTTTGAATTTGAACACCCATTTTATATCAGCTACCATGTAGGCTGATATAAAAAGAAAAGGTAATGTCTATGAAAAGACAGCTGACACTCACTACCAGTATCTGAACTTTGTGAAATGACATTTTACGAATTTGCTGTACATTGAAGAGTGCCTGTGGGAAAAGAACTATGTACTAATCAACTCTCTTTACTGGGCAAGTCACAGCTATTGCTATAAGTAATTGGAACGCCAAACTCATTCAGTGAACTACACGGATTTATCGCTCTTTCAAAGAAAGAAATACACAAGAGACTTCACCATGGCAGAGCTTTTCTGAAAAAAAATCAAGTGTAAGCAGAGGAGATATGAATGTATAATAAATACAGAATGTATCATCCTTAATTAGAAGACTTTGTTTTCAAGCTCATTCCATACGGCCACCTTTTAATGGATACACAGTGAGGTAACTGTATTATTAATAGCTATAACATTTTACAGACACAATGCATACCTATCATTGCATAATCATGCAGGGGTTTTGTTCACTCTAGAAGGCCCAATGCATGATGCCTACCTGTGTTGTGTTTGCTATATCTTTTATAACTCGTGTGCAGGCTTCTACATTCTGATTTGTTGGCCATATCCAATTTTGCAGTTTCACATATCTTTTTACAGTACTGAACACCTAAATTAGTGGTATTTGTATAAACTGAGGATCAGATACCAGTATATGTACAGTAGGCAATGAATAATTAAGCTTCTATAAATTACTCCGTTGTCTTAATTGCTCTTGTTGAAAGATTAAACACACGAAATGCAACCTCTCTTTGAACTAAAAGGTGTTTTTTTCAAGAGACCCCAAAGTACCTGAGATTCATATCCACTTCTGCTGCCTCATCTCCTAGTTTGGTGTGATTTATGGCAAGCGTGTTCCTGCACTGGAAATTATTCATCCCTTGCTACATGTTACTAATCAGTGAGATTCTGCTGATTCTATATTGCGCCTGAACGCACTTCAGTCAAGTATCAACTCTCTAGAGCTATTACACCTTTCTCTTAAAAACTTAATGGGGTTTATAAGTGAAGGTTAGAGGAAAGTTCCAGCAAAGTTCAACCACCATGCTAAACAGCTAGCAACCAAATAACCATGAATGCCACTGACTGAAAATCACTACGTGAAAATAATAAGTCAGTTGGCATCTACTGTCATATAAATGAGTAGAGACATGAAGGGCACAGAGGAGATGTTTGACAGCCCAGGCACTGAGTGGGAAAAAGAATAGTGACCAGTTTAATAACAAGTTTTCAGGAACTTTGCTTACTTAAGCCCTGATTTTCTTGTCTTTTTAGAAGTGATTACAAATATTCAAATTATATTGCAAAAATTTTTTTTTTCTCTGCCTAAATACCAGTAAAAGGCCCAATAAGGGCTTTGTTTTTTAGCCTTAATGATTTATCTGATTTAGTACTACCATTGGAGTAATACAAACTATAATGTTATGGAACCAGAAAGTGTTTTGGATTTGTAATTGTTGATAACAAAGGGATGTTTTAGGTATTGCTGAGCAGTGTTCACACAGAGTCAAGGTGTTTTCACCTTCTCACACTGCTGACCCCAACTGAACATAAAGCTGGGAAAGAAGGAGAAAGGAGAGATATTTGCAGTAATTAAATTTGTCTTCCCAAGTAACTGTAATTTATGATAAAACCCTGTTTGCCTGGAAATGGCTAAACATCATCCTGCTGATAAGAAATAATAAACTAATAACTTATTTTACATTTGTTTTACCTATTAAACTGCCTTTGTGTTAACGCATGAGTTGTCACACTTTTACCCTTCTGTTTCTCTCCCCATCCCAACTGAGGAAAGCGGGTGAGAACCCATTTGGTGCTCAGCTACTTACCAGGGTTATCCCACAAGAAGTAAACTCCATATATTATTCTTTTACAGAAGGATGGGTTTTTTTATCTCATTGCTGAGTAACAAATATTACTAATTAATATTATATTTGTCAAAATTCTCTAGTTGATGATTTGTGAATTACTTGTTATGAGACCATCATCACACAGTTGTGGACAAGATACTGTCATTGTGCATTTTTAAAATGTTTCATTAATTTCTAATCAGTCTGGTGATACACTGTTTTTGCATTGGTGTTTTACAGATGAAATGAAAGTACATTAGTAAATTTCATTTAACAATATGACTTCTGATGAGACACAATTAATCAATTATTGTTTAATAAGAAGCCGGTGCTGTTCTTTTAAAAAAACAGCTCTAGTTAACTGAAGAGCTAAAATTTAGAAAATTAATTTCAAGTTGTTAAAATAAGTGCAAACAAACCAGAATTTGAAAACTTTCCACCCTGTCTTCCAAGTTAATGGCTACCATTAGTGTTAAAATCATATTTAATAGGACAAAGAGGATATCTTTAGTCTTTTCACTGGATTAAAAGTGCAAACTGGTATTTAATAAAAAACTTACTTTTTTGAGATGTCACTATTCCCTTTATTTTTAGTAAGTATTTTTTGGAATGATTTCCTATTGTAAATAAACAGTTCTCACTATGCTAAGGAGACTATTTCTGCCCGCTTTTTGTCAGAGCTTTTGATAAATTCCACAAAAATGTTGTTCCTGATGGCAGAGACAGTTACAGATAAAAGACTGCCCACATTGTCTATAAATCAGTGGATAGGCTGATTTCCTCACTATCCTAATTATTTTTTGTGCAATTTGGCATATTGCTCCCTGAAATAATGATTTAATCTAATTAAGATTTTTTTTCAAGATGTCTTTTAAATGAATTAATTAAGGACTCTATCTCCAAAGCCCAGAAATGATTATCACTGAGAATAATGCTGGCACCTTATTCAAGATTACAATTTTATTTTCTCTGTAAACTGTCTCTGCTTCTAACTTAAGCATAGCTAAGTGATTAGGTGAAAAATATCCCCTAATTTCCCAACTTCCTGGTAATCCCTCCTAGGCGAGGTTTGCTGTCCAACAGTTTGTGGAAATGGGGTGTAGTCTTCCCTGTCTTATTAGGATATCTAGTGCAGTAGTGATATCTATATGTAAATGAGAGAATAAATGATTATTTGATATTACTGATAAAATCGTTGTAGGGGAAAAAAGAGTAATAAATTACTTTTTCTAATCTATAATGATGTATTATTAATTGGGCTAGATTGGGAATTTTTATTGTTGTTTTTCATTTCAATGTTTTCCAGTAGACCCATTAGGTGTCTTGCAACGATAAAATGCTATTTCATAACCTGGATGTATCATCTATCAATCATAAATATTTTCTGCCTATTAAAGAGAAATGCACTGGCAGAATGAAGAATGATACCTTGCTGAACTCACTGGACAATAAACATTCAGTAATGCTACCTGTTCAAAAAACTTTCACTGATATGGCGAGGTCAGATTCATCTGAGCGGATAAAGGACCAGAGGAGAGTTGATGGCTTTAAGAAATTATTATATGTGGTGTAAAGTCTCTCTTACTAAGATATGTGGTCGCAGGTGAAAGTTGAATATACCTGCCTGTGTATAAAGGCTGCATTCCAAACCTAAAACTCAGCAGATTCAATGGAAGAAAAGTTACTTTTGACAAATTTTGAATTATGATAAGGAATTGAAACAGAATTCTGTTTAGAAGTTCAGATTGTTTTTTTTTTTTAGCCAGGAAGCTGAAGAGGTTAATTCTCTTGGAAAAAATTCCTACTTCAGCTAATTAAGATATACTCTATTTCAACATAGGAATTTTGGGGTTAATTGATTATTGCAGGATCCTTGAATTAAAGACACATGAAAAGGGGAAATGTTATTGGTGCTACTTATAACACTGATTGTAGATTCCAGCTGTGAAGGAAAAAGCTGTCTTATATGAGTAATTTCAGGAGGTGCAGAGATTGTGTCCCCAAAGGAGATGTAAGATGAGTTTCAGAAAGTGTAGGAAAATGGAACACTTGTGGTATCTGCAAATTCTGAGTTTCAGTACCTACATTGGCAGCACTTGTTACAAACAGAACAAGTGAATGACAACAGTGGATGTCCCTGGAGATGCAGATGAAACTCAGGGCACCATTTTCATTTGTGATTATCCTGTTTGCTTTGACCAGAACTGTCAGAAGGCCCAATTACAGACTTACAGTCTGCAATGCTGTTCCATTTGTCATGTTCAATTGCAGTAAGTATGAGGTCTAATAATGTTAAAATCTATGAGAATTTATTAATCTAAATGGTGAAATTATCTCTTGAGTGAGACAGTAAGTTTGTATTGTGGCTATGCTGATGTGAGGACTGGGATTCATCTTTAAAATTATTGTAGAATTCTTTCTTCCACTGTTAGTTGCATTTTTCAGTAATTTTCAGTCATTACTCTGAAAGGTATGATTTGCATTTAGCTGTTTCCTGAGTGTATTTCTAAATATTCACTCTAAATTTATTTTTAGAAAGTATATTTTTACAGATGAAGTTAAGTCTCTGAGCCAATGATTAAACTTAAAAAACATATGAAGATTAATAAATAGGAAAAGAAATAATTTTATTAACATGACTATATGACCAGTAAGAGGTTTTTAGTTTCTACCCTGATAGTAGGATATATTCCACTCACAGCCAAAATTATTTAGTACATTTTTGTTGGAACTAATTTACACCAAGAAATGATGAACTTGTTTCTGGAAAATTGCTGACACCAAAAGCAGCTAGTTAAGTACGATGGAGCAACACTGGCTCAGAAGTTGTACCTGCTACATTAGTGTAATGAACATAGAGTGGCAGGAGAGTAAAACCAGAGAAAAGATACTTTAATCAAGCAGAAAATTGAAAAACACCCTTTACACACTGATTCACACTGCCAGTTCATCCTTGAGTACATGCAATGCTTAATGTTCTCTCACAGGTTTTTTTAGTACTGCACTCTCAGCTAAGAATGGCTTTGGTAGGGAGAATGAAGTGCAGTCATAGCAAAAATACATCAAGTTGTAAAATCCCTTTACTATTCCTACCAAATTTATATCATAAACCTTACTTTCCTGATAAATAAAAGTGGTGATAATCACATATCTCTGTTGAAAGCCCTATCTAGTACCTAGCTGTGATAAAAATGAACAACAAAAAACCTCAAAGACCATTGACTGCCACTGAAACTATGTTTTCCCTAAGCCAAAATTTTCAGCACAAAGCATAGAAAACTTGCAGTATGAGAAGTACCAACCAGAGGGCAGAAACCTCATGAATTTTCTTCCCCATACCTCATTGACCCTAATTTCCTGGGTATGATTGTGCCATTCCTCCACTGCCCTATTGGATGCGTGAGCCTTTGCAAGTTCATGGATCATTCCCCAGCAGCATATTTCCTGTCTCTGTTACATTCATTTTCTGCAAGGTGCCTGAAGACAAATTCTATTTCAATCTGAAGCAGGTTCAGAGATGTCACAGAGAGAGCAGCCTGACCTGAAGGGTGAGCCTAGGGCTGCAGCCCTGTGCCTGCACAGGCTCCATTGTGATCACCACGAGGGAGAGCACTTGTATATTGGAAGCCTCTTGGACCTGACTGGGAATCCAGAAAGACTTGGAGGTTTACTTCCATATACCACACTGTGCGTTGAATCACTGAAAAATAAGCTGAAATCTTTCAGTATAGTAGATACTTCTGTTAACAATGTGCAGCAGCCAAAATGTTCTCAGGAAAAATCTGGTTTATCCTTTTTATCACACAAATCTTCCCATGTATTTGAATAAATTGATTTTCCTGCTCCTGGCTGCCTTTGTTAAAGATTTATGCTAGTTGCTTGTCAGTGGAAATAATTGTTTTAAATTAACTCTGGGTTTTATTTCAAATCAGTAAACAGGGAAAATGAATGTGCAGAAAGCATATATCTCCTATAGACTGATTGATTCTACCTCATTTTTAGTCCCTCATTTAAAGAAACCCAATCAAAACATGCAGTTAAATTTCCATGGTTACCAGACCAGTCAGAAGGCATTCATACATTCATATTAACAGATACTTAAATTTCAGAGAATGCAATCTGAAGATCTCCATGAGAAACTAATTTCAGAAAGCATATTTAATGAGAAAAATGGCTAGAGCTTTTCTTGATTACATGCTGATTTTTATAACTAAACAATTGAAACAGTTGTTTTCAATCCTGGTTTTGTTTCAAACTTCCTTAATGAAGATATGTTATAAATTTTATATGTTTTTAAAGGTACTCAATTCCTTTTCCTTGATTTTCTTTGAAATATGACAGTTTTCTGGTAGTTTCGTAGGGGATTTGGAAACTGCTTTGATAGTTTGTAAACACTGCTAATCATACAAGCTTTTTTTTTGCAGGTACATATTTTTTTAAAAATGGAAATCTAAATTTAGATTTTTTATCTCCATATAAACACTTAAATATTTACTCAATGATTCAGTATTAGGATCTGATTCCTGAAAGGCTTAAAGTACAACTTATCAATGCTTTGCCTGCCTCATCTAATTCTCTCACTCATTCAAGAAAGTCCAAAGTCCTGCAAGTCCTTTCCTGAGGAGAAAAAAGAAGATGCCTTGATTGCTGGAAATAATAAAATTTAGCCATTTCTTGTACTTCTGGCTAAATGTCTTAGATGTACAAAACTAATAATCTTTTTATTTAGTATGAGATAATTTTATTTAAGTTATATCTCAGAAAAATAGTCAAGCAAAGGATGTACAAGCTGAGCAATTGTCAGTCTGCTAATTTTGTAACCTCTGTTTTCAAAAAGGTCTGATTGTTTAGGGAATGGCACTTGAAATGTATAAAGCTGTTTAGTTTGGTATATAGTTGTTGGCACATTTTTAATGCATACCAGATTGTTATTTTCTCCATTATCACAAGTGTTCTTTTAATTTCTAGTGCCACTAAAAATTTCTTACAAGAATGAGCACAGAGATAATTAGCTGGGTTTGAGCCTATATGTAGTGTCAAATGAACCAAATTGTAGATGAAAAGAAGAAAAGACCAAGTTTTATATAATCTGTATTTTAGGAGCTGAAAACAAATTCTGAGTGCATATGTTGGAGAATATCCTTCTCCAGCTGCTCAGACATAAAGTGGGTGAGCAATCCAGGCCCCTTGGACGAAAGCTAGGCCTCTGCTCAAGGTTATTCTCAAGACAACTGCAGGAAAGAGAGACATGAAAGCTGAAAACAAGCTGCAGGTGTCCAAAGATTAACTTGGCAGAAGAAACTTTTACTGTTGTTGCCTTCTGATATCAGCTTGGTGTTTTAATTAGAATAGAGAAAGCTCCCGTGGGAAACTTTGGTGGGGGAATAACGTTTTGAGCACGCACAGCACTATAAAGAGTGTGCACTTTCTGACAATAAACGAGCTTGATTTATCACTCACATTGAGTCGACATCTTGCTTCTCTCGCCACTGACATGCATAGATAACTTCATAAGTTTCATATATAATATTTTGCTTCTGACTGTTTTATAGTTTGAGGCATGTGTCCTGGGTTAGTCAGGAGGGGTCAAAATCTAGGAAGTGACCTGTGCTGCAGGAAGGGATATAAGTTCCTTCCTGAGAGCGAGAGCCAATAACCAGGTAGTTTTAAGGATTGATATGTGGGTAAACCAATTAAAACTTAATCCACCTTTGACGAAATATCATATATAAGCAGAGAGCCCCTGAGCCTCTTCCTCTTTTGGCCTGCTGCTGTGTAGAGAGGAGCAGCTCCTGCTTCTCTCCTGGGTAAGGCCCTGTCCCGTTCCCCCCACCCCCATCCAAAGGAGGGAGGGGGGGCAAGGGAGGTTTGGAGCGGCCATGCCGCTGCAGCCGGGCATGGGGGAGGAACCAGATGGAATGTTCAGCAGATCCAGCTCAGCTGGTCTGTCAGCTACACAAGACAGGGCCAGGCCCCTGCTCCGGGCCAGGCAAGGACCGGGCCGGCTCCATCCAGCTCGGGCCAGGCCCTGCCCTGTCACCCCGGGCCCAGATGGCCCCAGCAGGCCGAGCCAGCTCCGCAGAGCCAGGCACAGAGACTCTGAGAGCTTCTGCCATCCAGCTGGGACCTGTTCAAACAGCCCGGCAGAGAGCACGCGATCATCACACTGCCAGAGAGAGAGACAGAGATTAACTCTATCCATGCCTGGACTAAACTTACAGACACCCATCCTTCCTTGCACAGAGAGAGGAAGGAGTGAGGACATCTGCATAAATGCAGCGCAGAGACTTTACAGTCAGTGAGGAAAGCAGAACCGATGCCTGGAGGGAGGTGTATGAGAAATGCTTCGAGAGAGAAGCTGAAAATTCTTTTGGAGAACCATGATCGGGGACTGAGCTAATAAATTCCCTGTAATGTATGAAGAAATAGTCCAAAGGGGGGATGTGAGGTTCTTATTGCAGCCAATGAACTGAAATACCTGGGTAAAGACAAGCAAGTGTTGAAAAAAGTCCAGCCTGATGAGAAACTTGAACCAAGAGAGAGGAGAGGCTGTGACCCAGAGCCCTGGTCCGGGGAGAATGCCAGAGAACTTGTGTTGTCAGGAGAACCTGTGTTGCTCAGCACAGAAGAAGGGATTTTCTTTGTTGCTGCAATTGAACTGTGCATCCTTAAAACAGGTACCCTGTGGACTGTTCATGACCCACCATTGTGTCTGTGGGAAGGCTAGTGGTGTGGGAGGGATCCACCATTAAGCAGATCTTTCTTCCAGGCGGTGGCTGGTGGTGAGGCTGAAGACTCATAAAAAATTGTATTTTTCTTAGAGACAATCCATGGTATAAACAGAAGAGACTTCTCTCCCTAAATGACCTGAAACAAGAACTATTTCAGAGATGGTTGATTGACTGGAGGTCAAAGTGTTGTCTTTTGTGTGTTGTCAGGGAGAAAGAAATGGAGAGGTGGGGAAAGGAGGGGTGGTCTGAGGAGTTTGTTCTGGTTTTTCTTGGTTTTATTCCTTTGTCTTAGGTGTATTAATAAACTTTCTTTATAAAGTTTGAGCCTTCTTTGCCTACTCCTAATCCTCATTTCACAGCAAACATCAGGTAAATTTTGGTAAGTGTGCTGGCATTTGGCCAGAAACTCTAATAGGTGAACTAAACCACTACAGCATGCATTTAAAATTTTATGTTTATTTTGAACTTCATATGACACAAAGATTTTAAACATACTTTGAACACGTTATCAAGAGGCAATGGGCACAGACTGAAACACAAAATGTTCCATTTGAACACGAGGAAACAGTGGCACAAGTTCCCCAGGAAGGTTGGAGAGTCTCCATTGGAGATATTCAAAAGACATCTGGACATGGTCGTGGGCAACCTGCTTTAGGTAACCCTGCTTGATTGATCTCCAAAGGTCCCTCCCAACTTCAGCTGTTTTGTGATTCTGTTACAGCAAGTCTTATAAATTTGTATCGAACATAGTCATTAGCTTTATGAAAAATTTCAACTGCCTCCAGTTAAAAGTCATAAATGTATTGATTCCAATTACAAAGTACTCTGAATTTTATCCATTGTGAATATTAATAGAACAGTGATTTGTTATGACACGTCTGAGAGAACGGTTCATACAATAAAAGTGTCTGTCTAAAAATAGTGATGCTTTTTTGTACATTAATAATGAAACAATGGACATACACCACTGTAGCATTAGACTAAGCTAAGAAAATTCTATTTCTCCATTAATGCCCATTAAAAATAAGCCAGATTTTTGGTTGTCTTCAAATATCTTTCAGGACAATCAACATTACATTTTATGTTGTTTCTCATTGCTGATATAGTGTGTAGTTCTGTATGTTAATGATCACATAGGTGAAAATCAAGGAAGAAGTGTTTTTCTTGAGAACCTGTATTAAAGCTTTATCAAAACCAGAACTAGCTCAATGCTACAGCACAACAGCCAGTGAGACTCTCCTTGCAGAGTTATAAGGAACTTTCTTGACCTCCTTTGATTACTGGAATTGAAGCAAACATCATGGCCTTTTCATCCCTGAGAAACATGGGATTTTTTTCAGGGAGTTTAACTTTCTAAATTGCTTTTTGGAGGAAAGAATTGTGAATTGTGCTCATAGGAATGTGAAACTGAACTAAAACATAGTGCACAAAACAAACAAACAAGCAAGCAAACAAAACCCACCAAAAACCCCAAAACACCAAAACCTTTGAAAAACCACAGGTGTGGAAACAGAAAGGAAGAAGAGAAATGTTGAATATAAACTTGACATCTTCCTGTAATGGGACAGAGCACCATGGACAAACTGAGGTGACTTAACACCCAGTTCTTCTGTCAGAATACCTTTAATCTAATAAAAGACAAAGACAGCAGCTGTTCCACAGAAACATATTTTCAGCAGAAAGTCTCTGGAATAAGAGTATATCAGAACAAAATAAAACAAATAATTTAAAAATATTTCTTTTTGCCACCAAAAGGCAAAACAAACAGAGAAGGAACTGAGAATTTGATCTTTTAATTTTATTATAATTGTTTGTGTACATGGGGGAAGAAAATCTTATACAATTGCTTTGTGATTTATGGACCTGTCCTTTCCTTTGATCTTTTGTGTACAAGGCTAATAGTGAATCAAAAGGATGTCACAATTTTCAGAAAACCAACCAACAAAGAGAAAATGATGGTCTCTCCTGAAAGAAAAATTATTCAGGCTGAAAAGCCAAGCTGATAGCTATAGTATGGCACATTCAGTTATTCAGAGGCCGTGCCCAGGGCAAAAAGGATTTACAAGTTCAGAATAAAACCCCTTTTACAAGTGGAACGATTTTCCTTTGAGATTTCTTTGCTGACTTCAGATAAACTTCCTAAGATCACAGATTTGTGTGTCTGGCTTTCCCAAGTTTGGTCTAGGTAAGCAAAGAGTGATCAGATGATTATGCCACACATAATGCCTCATATATGCAGTTTTCTAGTCATGTGCTTGAAGATGATAACTTTGGCCTTATTTTCCTGTTATGACATCCTGTCAGTGTGTACAGGTTTATTAGGGAGTGTACTGTTTCCTTCTCAAGTACTCATAGAAAAAGCCTTTCTGGAATAACTGTGATTACTGAAACATATCTCTTCCCTCTGCCCTCTACTTCAGCCAGGTCTTGACATTGTCATGGGCAGGTGTCTTTGAACAGCTTCTGAAGCTATATCTACATGGAGAATTGGAAATGATTATAGTTTTTAGGGGTCATCAAAATACTGATCATCTCTCTGTATCTATACTCTGTATGTAATTTCTTTAGACATAATATAAAATGTTTCTAGGGGTGATCTAGGTCCTCTTTTAGAGGTGCTATTCAAGCGTGTTGAAAGAAATTGGTTTCTACCTCAGACAGTTAAGAAAGAAATGGAAATAAGTAAATTTGTGCCTTATAACTGTCAAGATTTGTGATGTTTTTCTAACACAAAATAAACATCATATAGAACTAAAGCTAGATATAGCCATAGAACAACTGATAGTCACTAACCACAGTTACAGCTAGGGTATTTCACAGGGGTTGTGGTTTTCAAGATGGGTACTGACAGTTACCTTGTCAGTTATGTTGAGAAAGACTCCTAATTCATGGTTGTGAGACTTGATCTTCACTTGAAATTTCACACTTCTTGAATACTAATGCCTGCAGTTGAAACCTTGTAATTACAATGTCCTTTTTCGATTTTATAGTTCTTTAAATGGTTAGTCTATATAAGTAATCAATCACAACTTCAAGTCACTGTTCACATGGACAATTAAAACATAAAGAAAGTGAAAGGAAGTGAAATTTAAATCAGTCCAATAAATATATTTTAAGTGGATTTAAATTCTGGTAGAAGTCTCTGAGGGTGAATTTTTATGCTTCAATTAATTCACCCACTTTCATATAATCCAGAGCCATTTTTTGCATATAAAGTGGATAACAGTTAATGGGAATGGATATGCAAACATATGTTCCCTTCCACTTACAGATATCCAGTTTTCTTTACAAAATATATGCTATGTACACACACACACACACGAAGATATATCAGTTTGTATGCTTTCCTCTGTTATACTGTAAGTATAGTGTTAATAACTTTGGACATGGATATTTATGAATGTCAAATCAATAAACTATTTATTAAAAAAGAAATTTTTAAGTACAAGAATAACAGAGTTTGAACTGTGCACCAAAGTGCACCGTCGAATGGACATAGTTCTGTTCACTGGAAGGCTACAAATGATGTTATATGAAACTGAAGAGTTGCCTCCATGTGACCTGAGACACTATCAAGACTTACACAAGATTATAATAAGCTTAGACAATTTTACTTGTGTTATCAATTAAAATACGCAACTTTCAGATTTCATCTCACCCTAATGTAGACTATAGAATAAATCAATAGACTTGTTCTTTTGAAGTACTTATGCTACTTCATCAGCTAGAAAGGAAGGTATCTGAGTATGTCTGCTCAGATATTGATGGTTATGATGCCATGATGACTTTAGGATTATGGTGGAAATTCAGGATGATTAAGGCCAGTGACAATGGGCCACAGAAAATACTTACTCAGTATCCATGTTTTGATTTTTCTAAGTTATTAAATCAAGCAACATGCCTTTGTTCTCCAGTTGTTTCTCTGGCATTGTATGGGGTATCATCACTTCTACCATTCATTTATTTCCCTGTCATCACAAGAATTTTTGCTTGTATATATTTCTTTGCAGAAACCATTCTGTTCAACAAACATAAAACTAAAGAATGTTCCAGATGTTTTAAATAGCCACATTTATTGCCTGATCAAAAATCATCTCCAATGAGCTACTGCAGTGGTAGCTTCATCCTTCTTGCTTCTTTCTGTGACACGTAGTATGCTCTTTCTTTATGTCTTTCAGCAGTATGTCTCTTCTGCTGTTCTCACAAAGAAGGGTCCTTAGTCCTCATTTCATAGCTAAACTCAACGATTGTCACCTCCTGTGAATGTTCTTCCTTCAAAGAACACAGAATAACCTGTTCTTTGTGATGTACATTGTTAGTAGATTTTTTTATTCTGATCATTTTTATAACTCTGAATTAACAGCTTGGCCCAGTGTTCACAGGGGAATCCTGACACTGAAGCAATGCAGATACTGCCTTCTATGTATTAGTTTCTTGCCTCTATTCTTCCATTGACTAGGGAGAGATAAATGAGACTTTCTAACTGATTCCTTTACTTTGAAATACAACTGACATTCAATGCTCACTTTATAGCTTCTACTTTTTTGTCAGATATCAGCCTTGGCCCACCTTTTTCCCACTGCTGAGTGATCCTCACCCTGGTCAACCTCTTGCCTGGTGGGTTTTAATGCTGAGGTTGAGTGATCTTCACACTTCTGACACACATGCTTCAGTTGGGCTGAACTGATATGAACTGATATTTTTACATCTCGACTCAGAATTCCTTCCTTCTTCTATAAACCCTATACAACCTCTCTACATTTGTCACAGGTTCAGAGATGAGGCTGACCATTGCTGAAAACCTTCTTCATTTCAGTGTGAAATTTAGTGAAAATAGTAACATCACTCAGTGCCAGCTCTTGTAATAGTATCAGAGTTTAGCTCCAGGAAAGAAGGTGAGTATAGCTTTCTCTTTGGATTAAGAGAAAGAAATACAAAAAGATCTCTTTTAAAGGATATGGAAGTCTGTTGTTTGCTTGGGTTTTAATGGTTTTTTTCTGGTCTTCTGTGCTGCAAAATTACAAAGAGAGAGTTCTCTCATTGGAAAGCCTGGGGAATAAACAAAGTTAGGATGTTTAAAGATAATGGCAGTATCTCAATACAAGCAGAATATGAGATAATTTTCAAAGAGTTGTTCGAAGCAAAGTGTACTGATGGCTTTTTAAATAACCATTTGGTCAATAAAAATATATGTTTGAATTCACTGAGATTTGGAATTTCTATTAACTAAACCTTGAGTTTTTAAAGAAGGAGAATAAAATGCCCAAATCTACTGAATTTCAATGGGATTTATTCACTTGGCCTCCTTTGGAGTCAGATATTTTTAAAATCACAAACTTTTTAAAAAAGGCATCAAACCTTGGAGTCTTTATGAGAACGTCTGTTTCTGAATATTTCAATACCACTGAAGTGTTGTGGGAGAGGAAGGAAGAGAGGAGAGAATAAAGATGGAGAAAATGTTGTGGGGCTAAAAGGCAAAGAAATAAGTACATAGGAGCACCTTTTAAACCATAGATATTTGTCCATGATAAATATTATTGTACTAAAAAATGAACAAACAACAATGATCTAGCATTAGAAGTAACCCTGACAACATCAAATTGTGTGTGTCGGTATCACAATGAGCAATTTCTCTTTTTTTAAATATAAAATAGAATTAGAGCTTCATGACTTAAAAGCAAATTGAACTTTAACCATTAAAGAGAAGATTAAATCATACTAAAATTAACAGCCTTAAGATTTCTTTTCAAATGGGATAGAATTCAAAAATTCTATTAAGATCCTTACATAATTTATTTTTTAAAGTTTCAATTAAATCATATTTGGTAAAAAGTAGTAAGAATGACTCTAGTGTAAATAAACATGTTAAATAAAGATGTTTTCTTTCTGTTGCATCTTGGATAAGACATGCAGGAGAAAGAGGAGTATGGTGTATGGCAAAAAAATACTACATATCATCAAGGCTGAATTTTGACAGATGAGTAGGACCCACATGAACAACTTTAGTCCTCACAAGGTTCACAGAAATCTGTTTCAGTAATTGCCCATTGCATTGTCTTCAAAAGCCTCAAAAGAAATATCCAAATATCATTTTAAAAAGATAAGAAAGAGATTGTTTTGGAAGGCTGCCAGTACTTGGGTGTGCTGAAACTCAATCTTATATTGTCCCAGGAGCCAGATAGTACTGCAACACAGATGTCATGGCAAAGAAAGAAGCATATGAGTGTAAGGAAACTGGCTCGGGTTCTGCATAGGCAAAGAGGAAAGGAACAGTAGACACAAAATGTTCAAGATAACAATACCTTCATGAGGTGTTAACAAAGCAGAGGAGAGAACAGCTTGCCAAGATATTTATGTCTTTAGGAGAACTCACTTGAACCTGGAACATAAAGCAGAGGGACTACATCTGTGAACTTACTAGAGAGAGGAAAGCATACATGACAGTATGGTAGAGAGATAAGGCAAAAAATGGGACAAAATGAAAGGATACAAATACAGTATCCAATTTCATGATCCTCTGACAAAAAGGACTGCTGCTTTCATTGGTCCCAAATGCACACAATTCAGCTCCTATCTGCTGAAAAATTGTACGTGAAAGCAGAAGGTGGCTTAGATCTTAATCAGTATTAGCAGCAGTGTGACAGGCTATTTTTTTTGCTTCACATTTCTGCTAATTCCTAGACTTGATAATAGCTTTCTTCCCCTGACACAGAATACTTTTTACATGATTGACACTAAATTTTATTATACTGTTAGTGGACTCAAAATTAATTTTAATCAAATGGAGTAGAAATGCTTTAATTGTGTTTCCAATATATTGCTGCAGTTACATACTAAACTGCTAATTTATAATTTGCTGCATATGGCAATTAATATATTAATATTCAATATCTTTATAGAAAATGTATAAATGAATGTAAGATCTCAAACAATGTTTCTTACAAATGTTAAATAAAGTTTTTAAGGATGCAAAAGCAGAAAAAGGATCCCGTGTTTGATAGGAAATTATCTAAAAGTCAAAAAGTGATTTGCTTCAGACTCTAAAATAATGGCTATTTAAATGTCTTCTGAATTCCCTGGGCTAAATTTTTCAGTATGGTCAAGTGACTCCAGTTCTGGGTTAGTCAGCAACAGAAGGCAGTTGCTTTATTATTTATTTTGTTTGGAATCAGCTGGGACTTGGACCAGCCTTTCATTAAGCTGTTCCAGAGCTGGATATCAACAGAAAAATTCCCATGTAGCTAGTTTTGGCTACATCTATTGGACAGATTCAGCAGAAACCACAAATGATTTTCTTATCTTATCTTCATACATCAGTTATCCTTACAACAATACTGCTGGGAAGGTAATTATGATTGTCTTCATGAGTAACTTCTTTCTTTTTCTTCTATTGTTTGATATAGATCTGTGATCTGGGGATTCAAAAATCTCACTGATTCCTTCCATTTGGTTTGTCTGCCTTTGCTCTACAAAAGGTGGGTTAATAAGACAGGGAGCAGCAGAAAAAATAAGACTTCATTTCCTTCCTGCACATTGAAATTACTGGTGAATTTGGGACAAGAAGTGTTCTGCCTGGTGCAGAATAATCTAAACAGATGGGAACTGGTCCTACAGCCTTTGTCTATGCTATGGAAGGCTCTGTTTCACCAAGAGTGGTGAAATTTGCAGGAACATAATATTTTTTGAAAACTCTGTTCCTTTGTTGAGAGAGGTGAAGACTGGCAAATTTTTAAAGAAATTAAGAGGAATGTAGAAATGAAGAGATAGAATTTGATTACTTAAACTTCTGGTCCCTGAGAAAACAAGCTGAAAAGCAACTACCCACCATTAATTTTGACTGTGTTTTTGGGATTACAAATAACAAATATGTCTATCTCTCAATTACTTTCTACTTTTCAAGGCTTTTAAAAAATTTTCCAAATTTTTCACCTGAAAGTAGATCTTTGCATAATATGAAAAATCAGTCAGGATTTCTTGTGTCTGATTAACTTTTCAGGGACAAATTTGACTTATTCTATTTACTCTTATTCTGCTGTTTTTAGTACAATACCTTGACAGTGCCATCTGGAAATACTGAGGATGCAACCGTGAAAGTGATATTCATATAAATGGCAAGTGGAAACTTTAAATTATATTACATTAGTTTACGTTGGTCTGAAAACTAAATTCCATGATTTATCTAGCTACATTCTAAAAACTTTCATTGTGGTAGTTATAGCCTTCTAGCTATTCAGAGATGTACAAGTTCACTTAAGTCTTGCTATAATCTTATAATAATGTCTCCAAAAGGAGCATATATAATTTCTGTATTTTTGTATCAGTGTAAATTTGCATCCTAACAAGTAAATTCTCAGCAGAGAACTCACAGACCCATGAGACTTACTGTAGAATTTGTGGAAGGAGTATTTCAAAAGATTTTCTAAGGCAAAAACCCCAGCAGTTAACTACTAGTCAGAGATAGTGTACACTGTGTACAAAAAGTCTCAGCATTTGAGAATAGTAAGGCCAGATAGAAGAATCTCTCATTCATTATATATTACTTAAAGATTCTCATTCTTTGAAAACAGGCATATTGTTCCACCTCCCACCATCTTAAAGGATTTACTGCAAACTGATTCTCTGCCAGGTGAGGAGTAAATTTTGCCAGAAATGAGAAAAATTACTTAAAATATTCACCTCTGGCCACAGAATTTGGAATTTCTTGACTGAAGAGTGCCTTATGAGCATCTGACTTTATAAAAGAAATACTTTTTTCAACAAAACACTGGTGCTTTTTCAGTAGCTTAATGTTGACTAATTTCTGAGGTTGGAATTTTTAAAGAAAATTAAAAAGCATATGTATGTGTCATCATAATAATTCCATACACAATCCAATGACAGGGATGAACTATGTAGACCTAATCCCACTAGTGGCTTGGTACTTTCCACAGAGACCAGTCTGTAGAAGGGAGAGATGAAATAAAGAGTCTCAGAAGAGGTTACGTATAGCAGGACACTGCTGGATTGAGGGATTTCTTTAGCATTTTTGAAGAAATATAAACCCTGAAGCTAACAGACTGGAATCTGACAAACTGTTCAGCTTGTTCTCTCTTCATCCAGCACATCACCTCAGTCCTTCCTCAGTGTTCCCACCTGAATGTCCTTCACCTGTTAACAAATGAGAGTCTGTCCAGCATGTTGTGTTTTAGTCATATATTTATCTGATACTTCAAGGCATTACTGGAAAATTCTTGGTCCCTAATCTTGTCTCTTATCCTGATAAGAGATAATGTTGCCTTCCATATCTACGGGTAAGAATTAATTCAAAAGATTCTTCACTCTTATATGATGTCCTTTATTAAAATAAAACATTTTGGACCTCATTTCCAGAAAATTATTGACCTGTAATTTAGTTCAGTTTTCTAATGGGACTATTCTAAACTGTGTGACTCATGAGGATCTTGAATCTTTGAAGAGCAGGCATTGGAGAAGCAGATCTAGACTCACAGAATCTGCAATAGATCTCTTCTGATCAGTCCTTCCATCAATATGAATTTGCCAATATGTGGAATAGTTTTCCTAAAGGTCTAGAAGAAGGCTCAACTGTTCATAAAGGTGCAACAATTCAAAAACATATTTGAACTAATTTTTGTTTGGATGCAAATTTGTTAAGTAGACTTAATACCACACCTAGGATTTCTAATTTTACCTATTAAAAATTATTAAACTACAATTATTTTCTCAAAGTTTTTTGTCCTGCTAATGTAAAAATATTTTCTTACTAGCTTTGGAATGTCTCTTCTCCACACAGTGTATTTGAAAGTTGGTAAAATCAACTATATTTAAAACAAAGGTTGCAATATAAGGTTGTTTTTTTGTTTTCTTTATGAAGTGATTTATTAGAGACCCCTTTGCCAACAATATTTTCCTTTGAAGAGACATTTCTGTAGACTTTTTGAAATAGAACTGAAAGATAAACATAAAATGTTTGTTCATTTTATTTAAAGAAAATATTTTCTGGAGTGAAAGTATCTGAGTCTGAAAGTTAATTAAACAATTCTGTGGTAAAACATTTGGAGAATCTTTAAAAAATCCCTCTGGTGTTTAGAAATCTGAATAAGCGCAGAGGGAATTTGTGGATTGTTGTTAAACTTTCAAAGTAGTGTGTAAGAACATTTAAAAGTCTTCTGACATTTGAAACTTTTAAGACCTACCCACAAGGGTTACTTGCTGTGGTAAGGAATACATTAGACAGAATAATCCTTTAAATAAATTATGATAGTTGGTTGAATTTGATTATACTGACTGAATTAAAATAATTAATTCAAAGAAATTATTCACTCCAGAATGCCAAGAGGAAACTCAGAATCACTATATTTCATGCAAGAAAACTTAGTTTGCATAAATATAGCTGAACATTGCATAAGTAGTATATGAGGGACAATGCAGGGAGAAAAAAATATGATTTAAAATGCATTTTAAAATGACTGCTCAATTGATGGATCAAAGAATTGATGATTTTTAAGCCATCTGACTGACTGTGAGCTTATAAATTATTATTCAGAGATTGAAATGCTAAATATAAGGACATTTTTGTGATTTGCAGACCCAAACCAGCTGCATATTTGTCAAGATTCCAACATAAATATTAGGAAAAAAAGTATGATTCTGATCACTTTCAATCACTTTGCCCAGAATTTCAGGTATCTACATTTTAGACAGAGATCATTTTGGGGAAGGAAATGTCTAAACTAAGAATTTATATAGACCATTTCTGACACTGGAACAGCATAGACCTTCAGAAATTCAGGGAGTAAGTGGTTCACTGAAGAGTAGGGTACTATCCAGGGAATGTCAGTCTAGTGGTTTAAAACCATCTGGGAATTAGACCCCAAGTAAGCCATTTCCCTTCTGCCCACCCCCCTACACTGAGAGAGTGACAAAGGCAGAAACTATGGTTCATAATAAAAGTACATAAAAAGAGAACGTGCTTTAAACACAAAAGGTGTTCACCACCTTGACTTAGTTCTGCGTGGCCACTGAGACAAAAATGAGATGGTGAATGCTCCTGCAGCTCAGCAGGGACAAGTGTTCATTCCTGAGACAACTGCAGAGAGACAAGGAACTCTGCTCTGTGCCAGGGAAGAAGAGAGGAATTAACTCTGCTTCATGTCAGAGAAAATACTCAGTTCAATAAAATTTGCCTGGTGTTACCCATCCATATGTATAACTTTCAATACCATCAAACTAATTTTTTTTTGATAGATAACCTCTACATTAGTCACATGAAAACACGGCACTTACAAGAATTATTCATTTTGCAAATATAAAGTTTAATAAAATCCAGTTACAACTGTGACTTTTACTTTGCAAGTTCATACAGTCACACCGTCTCAGAAGCTTAGGGGAAAAAAAAACCTAAGAAACTTTAATATTACAATCCATTTTATGAGATTAAAATCCCATTAATTTTGGAGCACTTTCTGCTCCTGAAACTCACAGAGGCTTCAAACGTGACTACATGCTATTGCTAAAAGTGGCTTGAGGAATGGGGGAAATGATAAGTTAGCAAAAAAAAAATAGTATCTATTCTTCAACCAGAAGAAAGATTTTGGTCAAGCAACTTCCTGTTACATCTTAAGTAAACACCAGGATTAATTAGTAGTTATAGGGTCGTATGATATTTGTGGAGACAAAATTTCTAGCCCCACATGTTTCCAAATATGACTGATCTTTAATAAGTAATTCACAGGCTAGCATTCTTAGAGTTCTTCTGTAGTCAGTTTTATTTAGAAAGCAATTCAAAGGGTTATTCCTGTTTTGTCATTACAAATTAATGAATACTATGGGCCATGAAAGGGAAATAACCAGCTAAGATTTGGTAAAGGTGGATACAAAAAGCTTTAAACTAAAAAATGTCTCTATAACATGTAGTTGTAGGGCACAAAATAATGGTAGCAAGCTGGAAGCACAGTTAAGATAGCAGCCTATGTAAGGATCCTGTTCTGAGGATGATAACTTGAGTGTTTGACACTGTAGAGCTTGTAAAAGTTCCCACATTCTTCAGAGAGCAAGAGAGTCTGTTTGTACTCAGATTCCTTTTACATGAAAATGCTCCTGAGACATTAAACTCCTCCAGATTGCTCTCCCCTGATACAACCAGTTACACCATTGGGTTGAGCCTTAGCCACTTGTTTGGTCATACTGGAGGAACATTCATCATTATCAGATCAAATGTGGCTTCGTGAGCAGTATCATAGGAAGGGTGGTGTGTTTGGAATGGTAATGTTGTTTGACAACACATTATAATTCTAATTTTATTAAGGCAGTGAGAAAGATGAGCAACAATGCATCCACATGGTGACAACAATAGTGGGATTATGAGTGATGTTGAAACACAGAGCTTTAAAAATTAGAATCATAGACAAAAAGTTAGTTAAAATTAGTTGAAATAGGGTTAGTAAGTAGACCCAGCTGGAATCAATGATTAACTAAAGAATTAGGTTTGAAGCAGGTTTAGAATGTAAGCAAACGATTACTTGTCATTTGGTACTTATTCAGCTGTTCCTGCAGTGGGAAATAGAAAACATTGCTTCATAGATCTAAAGGAATGTAGACAGTTACTAATTTTCCTATTGAAATGAAATGTAAGAAGGAATTGAAAGTTCCCTTAGAAGCAATTTGTATTGTCAAAAACCATAGGGCAAAAAGTTCAAACAGAGTAAGAGTTTTACTTCATCATTCTAGCCCTCTCCTCAAATTTCACGACTACTGACCCAAATTAAAAGACAAACCATGCATGCTCAATTAGTATTCAACTAATTACCATATGAAGCAGGGAAATGGGAGGTACCAATATGATGAATGTATCCTTATATTGTGAATATTCAAGGCTTTTGTAAATATATAGATCCTGTATTGCTTTGTGCTTTGCACTGTGTATTAGGGAGCTATCTCACGCAGTTGTCCAGCGCTGAAATAAACACACACTTTCTAACAACCCTGTTAGAGAGTCTTTGTCTGTCTCAAGTTGGGCATCGATACTAGATCGATACTCATATTTTAGTAAATCATTCTCATAGTTCTGGTGGGCTGTCAGAGACACAATGTCAGGGGTCATCTTATTCATCCTGATGTTGGGTAAAGTGCAGGGTGCCGTGGAGCAGGACATCAGTGTTTTAAGCATATGAACGCAATATAATTTTGGGTGTTGGTCTACTGCTACCACACCAGAGGTGCAGAACTCCCTAAGACCAATGTCAGCCCCCTGTAGATGTTCTGTATTGTGGAGACCCAGAAAAGCTGACCTTATTTGTGGGATGGATGGTGCATTTGTGCCCCAACTAAAAAACTTTAACTTCTCATCACGTATTTTCTTTAATAACAAACAGACCTGGAAGTCTTAGAGAAGAACAAAGATTTGCAATTTTTGAAGGCTTTCAAGTCGTTATGTAAAGTGTCTGGTAGATTAATGGCTTTCATGGTTCATATGCTGAGAGTAAGACACTTCTTGCTCAACTGCTGTGCTATCAGTTAGTTTGACCCAATTGTACTGCCAAGTTCTCCTGTTGCTCAGAACTGGCACCTTGTCTCTTCCTTACAGACTGAATCTCATCAGAACTCTCCCAAAACTGTAGGCAGTTTCCAGATAGTGACTTTTTACTGGTGTCTCTGTCCATTCATAACTCTGAACCTCAAAAAACCAAAGTACTTGTGCTGACTGCCAAAATACAGTCTACATTAGCCATGTCTTGAAAAATTGAAAGTAGCTCTCTCAGTATGGTTACAAATGCAGTGCTTGAATGATTTTAATAATCTTGGCTACTGAGGTGACTGTAAAATTAACAAACTTACACTGGAACTCTGTAACCTCATTTATAAGAAACAACAGCAAAAGGCAACTTTCTGATCATTTAAATCATAATGTGATGGCAAATGTTATTGAATAGGTGCTGCTGATAGACAGCAGAGAGGCAGTAGACAATAGGGCAGCTCATCAGCTTGTCTTCTAGAAGCATTTTTCCTGTGAATGTCTTCCAGGAAGGATTCAGAAGGAGGAAGGGATAATTCTGTATTTAAGCATAAACTTGGTATTGTGTAGGTTTCCTCTCAGGCTCCCTCTTTCAGCTTGGACATGTCGTAGCTACATCCCCTTCCCATCGTTTGGTGTGGAGAACAACAGTATAAATGTCCTGACTTCTTTTTTAAGTATCCATAAAGGCTCCTTAGAAAGACAGCAAGACCTCCCTGTACTTAAAATCATTTCTTCAGTAAAGTCAGGTCTATCCACAGCACTGTTCTTTTTCAGGCACACTTCCACAGCCTATGTATGTCCTAAAATGCCAACAAAACACCAAATCTTTCATATTTTGCTCCTCATCTCTGTTACTGCTAGCTAAAAGCATCGTCAAAATTTCTGCTAAGTGTTCATGTATGCCTTGTGCTTTTTTAAGGCTATTGAGCACATTCCACCCACAAGAAGCATAATCTACTCCAACTTCGTCATTTTACTAGATTTTTTTGAAGTATTTCAAAATGAATAAATTCCTAAATCTGTCTTGAATAATTATTTATATCACAGCAACCATCTTAAAAGATATACATAAAATTGAGTCGTCAGTGTATATTGTGTTATAGCATGAAGCATGTTATTTACCTCTGCCCTATTCTTCTCATAATTCTGCTTCCTACTGGTTTTTGAATAGCTTTTATGTTTCTTCAATTGTCAACTGCAAATTGAATCTGCATGCATATTGATGTCACAGAAATAAGAACACATGAAAATCCAAGCTATTTTTATTGCCTATTGCTTTCATTTCCTAGTGTTTTGCTTAAAAATACTTATTTATGCTGTAGGCATAGGCAGGCATAAACAAACCAGTTTATACATGTGTAGACATGTATGTGCTCTTGCAATAATTGGAAGTGGCATTATAGGGTTGCAAGCTTTGAGAAGAGAAGGAATCTCAGCAAGGAAATCTGTATAAATACCGCTTCTTTTTGTTTCTGAGAACTCACAGTCATGTAAAAAGAGCTGGATAGGTAGTGTGCTTTGTTTTCCATTTTTTGATGTCACTAGTAGTTTTTCCTGCAATCAAAAAAATGGGTCACATTCATTGTTTGAAAATTGCATGAAAATTTCTAGTTTGTTTTTTTTTTCCTTCTGCACTGAATTACTAACTGAGGTATATTACAGAACTGACAAGAACACCACTTGGAACATAAAATAAAAATAAAATGAAGCTGTTATTACTTTTTTATATTTTGTTCTTTTTCTCTCATCAGAAACTAATATTGTTTAGAGCACTGGTGAGCTCTAGAAAAATCTTTTGGCTTGCACAATAGGTTTATCTTTCTTTTCATTCATTTGGATCACCTATTCTTCCCTTAATTTTATCTGCTTGCTACTTAGCAATAAATCTCATTGCAATCCAAAGTTAAGCCCAATTTTCCAATCTCAAAGCATACAAACAGTGCTCACTATTTCTGAAGGAGGATTCTGAAGCTAAAGTAAAAATATGAAGAGAAGTGTTACCCTCTAGTCCTTCTTTAGAGCAACTTCTAACATAAAGAAAAGACCTGTTTACTGAATGCCTGTACTCACTACATGTGTACAAAGGGATATTTTTGTCCCCAAATTAGGAAGTTGTGTCTTTAAATTGCATAGAAGGGTAAAAATAAATATAGATAAATAAGGCATTGGTTAATTTATCTTGCATAGTAGCCATTAAGAGGGATTTATCAAGAGTTCTGGATAGAATCAAAGTTGCTGTTTCCTGGAATAATACTTAAAAGAGACTGTAGGTAGAACACTGCCTACTGTCAGCCAAAGATTCATTCCAGTTGAACTTTATTGGCAAAGAAAGATAAAATTTTATCTTCATACACAGTAAACTTACATTGCAGTGCCTAAAACCACAAAATGAATTACACTTCTAGGCATCACCTCAGTGGCAATTTAAGCAGCTAAGCTCAGTAATGACATGATAAATGCATCATCTTCAGAGCAATCTAATTCACATATTCCCTTTCCAGCCATTTATTATAGTCTTCATGCATTTTACATTTCTGTATATTCTGTTCAAATGAAAATATTTTCCTTCTAGTCTTTCAAATACATATTAGACTTGTGTTGCCATTGTGGTTTATATTCTTGCTCTGGTCCCTTAAGTTTTAATACTCTTGTGTGTTGAATAGGGTATTACAAACCTAGACAGTAAAATGCAAACCAAAAACATTTTAAAATTCAACTAGATTTAATACTTAACTCTCCTTCCATCACCACTTTCTCCCCTTCCTTGTTTTATTGATTACAGAAAACTTTTCCTTCTTAATATCTCTATTTAAATCTTATGCAAAATTATTTGGAAAGTAGGTGTTCAGATGTGTGAAAGAAATTACACTTTTCTAAATTATGCAATGAAAGAAATCAGTGTTCAATTATGTCTAAGGTAGAAACTTCATGCCTATGTTTCAATAGTATTACTGAACCTGTAGGGGTGAAACTGCACTCTTTTTCACTAAAAATGGTATCTCCAATGACTTGACTGAAGACAATGTTGTTCATTAATGCTCAGTAAACGTTAATTGTTTTACATTATTTGGAACATACTTTAGTACATCATTTTCATTGTTGCCATTTTAGATTCTTTCTATTCTACTACTGTCTCCTAATGCAATTAACATTAAGAAATGTTTGTCAAGGATACCATTTTAAGGACACCTTCTGCCAAAGAGGCCTCATTAAAGGCTTTTGAAATACACAATACTAATGAAAGCCCCTTGTGGCAAGACATTTAGTTAAGGACCCATGCAGATTAGGATGTCTCAGTTTAAGATATTACTGCTGATGATGCACACAGACTCATTTAAAAAAGTATCTGCTCAGTTCCAGTGAACTCAGTTATGGCAATGAAGATGAGGCCTAACAAAATCACATGTTCACAGGAAAAAAAAATTAAAATATACAAATTTATTTACTTTTCTTTCTAGAAATGAATTAATGAGAGAATACAGTGAATATCATCCACACACTAGGAAAATGCAAGACTGCAGTATCTGGTACAAATTACTGTTTACTCTGCTTTCAAGCAATTGCAGATCATTTTAACAGAATAAAATTTCAGTCATAAAACTACAGTGCAAACTCTGCCTATAGCACTTCAACCCTAAAAGACCCATACCTTTTCATTGGAGTGCAGTGCCTTGATGAGACACTCATGGTATGTGTTCCTGAAATCTGAATTCTTGATATGGTTCTACTGGTTTTAGATCTAAGTGGTTGCCAGAACCACTAAAGAGTAGAATTGTATGCTTAAGGGGTTAAGCAAAAGTTAAATGAGGATGTTGAGGATACTAGTACTGCACAAATAAAAGGCAGCTGGGATTGAGTGTGATCTAATGTGTTTCAGCCCTTCATGCCATCCTCTGGCCAGCCCCCCAGCACTTCCATGACCACAGTGACTTTATCAAATCCTGTGCAACTGCATGCTTATCCTTTCTTTAACCTCTTTTCAAGGAGTTCTCTGTCAGAGGTAGGGCACTGTCAGAGCAGGAAAATAGAACAGACAGATCCTTCATCTGAGGACTTGACTATCTCATGTTATTTTCTTATGCTGGTTCTCTTTTCTACCTGTGCACCTCACGCTGTTACAGCCGTAGCCTCTCTTTATATAATGACTTCCATTAAACAGACAGAGACCACTGATAGTTTACCTCAGATAGAGTTTTTCCTTATACATAGTGAAAAAATGGAGTGTTAGATATCATTTTATTGTACTTGCTGGTTAATACTGATAAGTGATGAACTTAAATGAGCAGTCTTTCTTTTGAACATTTACTTCCTTTGCATAACACACCAAGAACATTCCTCATTATTTCCCAATGTTCTTTCAAGTTGGTTTTTTTTTTCTTCATTTAACAATGAATCTAGTATGTCAGTGCTGGCCAAGTGATTCAGAGTTTTCAAAAATTGTACTTAACCTCTTTAAAATGGAAATGTGTCCATGGTCTGAAATAGAAGAGACCATGAGCAGAATATTTTATACGCTAAAGGGATCAGAAATATTTGTAAAAAACAGTGGTTTCTGAGAGTCTTGTCTAGACTTATATCTCATCATAGCACCTAATGATGCTGCTCAGTTTCACAGGCATTATTTAACTGTTTTTTGTGCTGACAGATTAACAAGCATGACTTGTTTCACGGTCTTGCTTAAGAGATATTTTCCTTTTTTTAATTACATGTATAATGACATAAAGACATGTATGGTGCATACTATCAGAGTACCAGTCCAGTATTTAAATATAGTTTCTTCAATAATAAAGTATTCTCACTAGTGCTGAAATACCCTGTAATACTTTTGTATCTGTTTCTGGGCATCCTGTCTCGTCTGGATTACTGTCTGTCCTTTGCCTCTTTCCAGCTCTCCTTATTGCAACTAAAAATGAGTTCTAGACAAGAGATCTTTGAGAGAAAAGCAATTTCGGGAAAGGGAATAAAGGATGCCTGAGAAATGGGTGTGCACTGAAAGTATGTGAGTGTTTGCATGACTCTCTTTCTAAAATATAATAGTTTCTGAGTAGAAACTTTTTTTTTTTTTGACTCTGTAATTTACAGTTATTTGTGGAGTCAGGAATTTTTTGCCATTCTTCATCAGTCAGCTGGGGTCAAGTCAAAGATAGCATATGCTGGGTTTGAAGGTCATACCTCAGTATGTCCCTCACTTTTTTCCCAGAAGAGCTGGAAGTTCATAAGTCAGAAATGCTAATGTTCCTTGCTGTCCCAAACCAGCCAAAATACAGCCCTCCTGTATGTTGTCTGAAAATTAAGATGGGTTCCCAGATAACTCAGGTCATTAAACAAGCAAATTTGGAATTTAGAGCTGTGGGAGTTTTTAAAAATAGGTTTGGCTTCTAGCTCTGGAAATAAGCATCTAGAGCATTCTGTCACCCCCAGAATTCACAGAGAATTTGTGAATTAGGCATGTTTACAATTATTCGGATGTGATATTATGTACAGGGCACTTGTACTCAGTTTAACAAAAATAAGTGGCCATTTAGAGCTAAATATTTTAGTCTATTTTATCGTGTCAATAAATACAGAAACCATTAACTACTGATTTATCACAGTGCTCAGAGTTGTGCTATATTTTATGACAATTTACTTACCAAATAAAGTATGCATATTGTTTTCAATTTCTTTGTGCTCCCAGGAGAGTGGCAAAATGATTTTGTTTAATAGGCTAGTAACAATAAGAGAGTTAAAGCCGGAGGGTTTCTAGAGTTTCTGGTAAGATGTATTTCAGCTTGAAACACAGCAATTTCTTGTGGCTTAAGTGTACTAATGTGACGCTTACAGACTGTGTGAGTCATTCAAAAGTTCTCTGAACCATCTGAGCATTGATATTTAGATAAACTGTAAAAAAGCACATGAAAATATACAAGTCTTTGCATTTAAATGTTAGTTTTCTTTATGACTAATTTGCTAGTTTAGTTACTACCTTTCTGTATAGATCTTTTAATCTTTTAATGTTTCATTTTTAAAAGTGTGTGTCTGAAGCACAATAATTCCATGCTTTCTGAACAGCCTCACTATTGTTTGTAACCCTGACTTACTAAGAACAGTACAGTCTCACTGTGACTTGAGCCAAGCCATATACTTTGGGGAAGGTTTAGGTAGTGATTTATTTGCCTAAATTTGCCTTTCCCTCCTCAGTACTTTTACAGTCTTACTGGGGGTTTATGTGGTGGGAAAGGGGATCTGTTGCTGCTTCACGCACTCGCTCCTTTCCTTTATCTGCCAGGTTTAATCTGATCTGCTGGCTCTTCTTGGGGACTTGAGTTCACAGAGAACATGCATCAGCTCAAACTCTTTACTTAACTGACTTACAATGCAACCAATACCCTCCTGGACCAAAGACTCTGCCCTTTGTCACCTGCTGCTATCCACAGGGCACAGTAAGAGATCTGCTTGACATAAACAAACTGCTGCAGGGAGTTTCATCTCCCACCCCAGCTATATTGCAGGTGGGCACCATCTGAAAGATACAAAAATAAATGGCAGTATTTTACAGCAGCTCTTTGGTGTTTCCATGTGAGTGCTTCGGGCCGTATTAAAGTTCACTAGATTTTGCAAACACAATGAAATCTTGTTTCCCTAGACAATGCTGCTGTGTAGCAATTGTATGCAATATCATTTGTCTTTTACTGCCTGTACTTGCCTAGGGAGCACTAGATCTACTTGCTCTGTTGCAGAAGGATGTACCTGTTTGGCCAGGTAGGAGTCAGCTATGCAGCTGTGCAGGATCTCAGTTGACAGGTATTGAATCAAAAGCCATGCAGCTGCATTATTGTTATTGTGGCTGACTTACTATGGCCAAAACCACATCTGCTTCTAGGTGATGGCTTAGAGCTGAAAAGGTTTGCATCCTTTTGCCTAGTCATACTGTAAATAAAAGACTCAGGTCTTAAAAAGGTAGCCCATAGTCATATAGGGATATTTTCAAGACTTGTTTTATGTTCATAGCTACTAGGAACAAGTGAAAAATGTGTATGATAGAAATCTTGAGGTTCCGGAGCTTTTGATAATTGAAACCAGAAATGACTGCACAAGAAGCAGCCTGTGGGAACAGACTCATTAGAGAAAGAGAAATATGCTCAGTTTCTTTCCAAATTATCATTTCTCTTTTTTTACTCACTCACCATATCAGTGGGCAAGATATTTTGTCTTTGGTGTAGTTTTTTCTATTCACAAACATCAATTTAGTAATTCACAAAAATCAATTTGAAAAACCAATTGCAATGTTATACTTATTTTAAGAATGGTGTTTCACTGATTGCTATATGACTTCCAGTTCCAGCATTGTGCACGGGTGGCATAAATATATAATTTTTCAACCACAACAAATATTTGTTTTCATTTCCATTCCATAATAAATATGATTCCAGCCTATCAAACTAAGAATTACCTGAAATACATTTAGAAATAGAAAGAAACTAAATTTGTGGTTCATGTTTTTAATTTTCAAATGTTTTCCTTATGGTTCATGTATTCCTATTGCGTCTGAACAACAGAACTAACATCAGCATTACTGCACAATGAGGTTGCACTTAACAATCTATATGGAAAATAACGACTTTACTCAGACTTCCCTTCTGAAAGAATGAGGATGACTTCATCATAGAAAAGTTGAATTTGTATAGTAGAAACTTTAAGCCCAAGTAAATTAAAGAAAAAAGTCTGCAACAATGGCTCATTGCAAGTGACCAAATCAGTGAATTGTAGAATTGCTGAGATGGGAAGGCACCCTCGATATCCTCTAGTCTAACTCCTGTGTTCACAGCATAGCCAGCTAGAGCAGATTGATAAAGAAGGTATCCAGTGGAATTCTGAATATCTCCAAGATGGGAGACTGATATTTTTGATGTTTAAGTGGAATTTCCTTTGTTTCAGTTTGTGACTGCTACTTCACGGAGAGGACTTTGTCTCTATCCTATTTAGTTCCCCATCAGGTATTTATATACATGCATAAGAGCTCCCTGAACATTCACTGCTCAGGCTGAACATTGCAAGCCCTCTCTGCTTCACCTGGTATGGCAGATGCTCCAAGCCCCTTTATTGTCCCATGACTCTTGTACAGGGATGTGTCTTCCTGGCGTTGAATAGAGGGGAAGGGTCTCCTCCCTCAAACTGCTGGTGATACTCTTCCTGATACCTGTCAGGAGTCTTATTTTCTTCAAGGCCACATTGCTGGCTTCTGACTAGCTTGCTGTCTACAGGGATTCCCAGGATATTTTCTGTAAAATAACTTTCCAATTGGTTAGCCTATATGGTGTGTATTAATGCACCAGGCTGTTCCTACTTAAGTGTAGGATGTGGCATTTTGCTTTGTTGACCTCCATGAGTTCCCTGTCAGCCCATCTCTCCAGCCTGCTGAGGCTCCTCTGAATGGGAGAACATCTATCAGGTGTATCAGCCATTCTTCCCCAGTGTGTATCACCACATTGACTAAGAGTGCAGTCTGCCTCATTGTCCAGGCCATTAATGATGAGGTAAGTCAGTACTTTTCTGGAATGAGCCCCTGGAGTACACCAGCAGTGCCTCACCTATCAGGCTGGTCACAACAGTCCATGCTGACTGTTTGCAGTCACTCTTGGTGACTTGGTGGTCAAACCTTTGTAATAGATTTGGAAACAGTTTCCAGGATTATTTGCCCCATCACCTTCCAAGGGATCATGGTCAGGCTGACCACACCGTAGTTCCCTGAGTCTCCTTTCTTGCCCTTCTTGAAGACAGAAGTCTTAAGGTCCTCAGGAACCTCCTTCAATTCCCATGAACTTTCAAAGACAATTGAGAGTGGCCTAGCAATGACACAGACCAGCTCCCTCACCATGGATTCATCCTATCAAGTTAGAAGACACATTCAGACTGTAAAAAAGGAACAACTTCCTGAAAGTATATAAAGCAGTCTCTGTTAGAAAGAAAATATGAATATTAAAACATTTCAAAACAAAATGTGTTTTGAAAGGGGGGATTTTACTCAATCCCAGCTATTCATGCTAAAATAGGAGTTACAATAGCATAATGATTTACAAAAGTCATGTTTACCTTTAACTTTTAAAATTTATTCATACCTTATACACAAACAAGTTGTGTTTATACCACAAAGACTAAAATTCTTTGGAATTTCTGGTTAGTGTGGAGTGAATCTGGCTTCTTGGTGAGAGGTCTCTGACACTGATATTGCAAGTAGTGTGTGAACTTCTGATAACTTTTCCAATAGAATATAACACTTGACTTTTGACCCAGAAGTGCCAAAGTGATTTTGATTTCCTAAAAGAAACTCTTTCTTCACAAACTGTACTGCCATAATTCAGACCACTGGCAGTTTTCAAGTAGGAGCATTTGAACAGAAGTGACTGTTGAAGAGAAGAGACCAAAATGGTAGCTGATACTGGTTTGTTCCTTTCAAGTGGAGTAAGGACACATCTGTGAACTCCACATCTGTATCTCTGCCTGCTGCAGGTGTCCTGAACCTCCTGCAACTACATAGGAGATACAAATTCTTTTATTCCCTGCATGAACTGCTACCTAGAATCTGTACCCAAAATAGAATGAACCACCTTGACATTGTTAGATCAATTCTAAGAGTGTTCTTCTCAATCTCCTGTCATTCACTGTCATTGCCTATTGTCAATTTTTCCTGGTAAAATAAGTCTTAATATCTTGGGTCACAATTAATTGAAAAATATATGGTTTATATATGGTTTTTAAAATTTATATGTATTTGACATCTTATGGGCATATTGTATGTGAAGTTTTCTGCTACCTTGGATGGTGGGAATGACTAATCTGGCACAGAGGATGCTTCACAGCTCTTGGAGAGGACAGGTCTAGCTCAGTGATACATAACAGGCTTTGTGGGTTCTTTTACACCTGTACTTGGCCAATTTGGTCCAGTGTAAAAATCAGAAAAATGAGTATTGTCTCTGAATGACTTTATTAGTTTAAAACATTTAAAATAATTACTGCCTCAAATACTGTTCTAAAATTTCTTTCATCCAGCTGGGAGTAATTGTCTTCTTCCTTGCAGTACCACAGTCTAAGTAAGAATAACTGCCATTGAACTTATCAATCTTTTGCTAGAATAAAAGTGGCATAATAAATGTAAATATCTTCCCAGAAATGCATTGATCCAGGGACAGTTCAGTGGAAGCACTATTGGGTTTCTAAAAAAAATACATGGATAATCTATATACCGAGCAGCTTGGCTATTTTCTAATGAATTATTTTCTGTGCAATAAATGCTGTCACTTTTGCTAAAGCCTGAAACAATCCCATAGAAATGGCCTTGTGAAAACCTTAATACATGAACATATGAACATTGGGATTATGGCAGCCAACAAATGAAAAAATATTCCCAGTGTGTGGCAGGTACTTGCCTTGCTGAACAAAAAGATAACTCACCAAATTACTCAGTCCTCCTCTCACTTTGATGCAAAGCTTGGTTGGTCTCTTGGTTGCTTTGTTTTCTTTCTACCACATGGGAAGATAATAAGTTACTCCTTCTTGATCTTCTTTCTGCTTAATATCTGTAACCCTCAGCCTACTTAGCAATCATTTTTCTCCAGCACCCTGAGGAAAGAATCTGCTTGCTACCAAGATCTGTTAAAGTGATATAAACCTTTAGAAAATAATGGCAATGCTTCCTAAAATGATTTATTCTAAAAGTATTGCAATAGCCAATCTGGTGATACTTGTCTACAGGTAAGAGCAACACCAAACAGCCTCAACATTGGAAATCTGATGACTGACATGACCTCTCAGCAGTTCATTGATATTGAAAAAACACTAGTCCATGTGAGAAAACAATGCTGTACAGCTCTATATATCAGTTAAAAATATGGCATTGCCTCTACACACAATGTGTTGTGGTTTGTTTTCAGAATAATTATTCTGATCTCATAAAGTACATGCAATTTTCATTTATTAGTAACAGATCACCTTATATTCCATGACAATTGCTTTTGAGTTACTGTTCTCTGCTGAATGCCATCTCATTTAATGACACAGTATCACGTTATTAGAATGCACCTAGGAAAGTGTCACTGTGGCCAGGGCACTTCTGAAATAGTTGAGACAAATTAATGTTGTCAAACCCAAGAGAGAGATTATAAATTCCCCTTTAAATTGTCTTCACATCTTTCAAGGACAATTTGCCCCCTGCAGATTCAGCTGATGTTTTAAGTATCTCACACTGACATCCTCTAAGCGTTTTAAATTGTTTTAAATTCGGATTTTTGCATACTGCTTATATATAAAAGAAAGAATAATATTACTGCAAGTTTAAAGTTGTTATAGATATTAAATACAGATGTAAACAGCATTGTCAGGGAACTAAAATAATTTTTAAAGTAATTTAAAAGTATAATAATTATATTTAGCTAATCCATCTAGAGAGCAGGATCAGTTGAATTAGTAAGCATTCAGGTTCAGTTTCATTGCCAGTAATTTATTTCGAAAGTAGGAGACCTATAATATTGAATATTTATTTCCTTTCAGACTCAATTATAATCAACTCCAAAATAATCCTTATTTCAAGTTCAATTCAACTTCAATGATTCTTGTACAAGAAATTCATCATGAACATAATCTATAATGTCCGAAACATCTCCTGCAGTGACACTGCTCCCAAAATTTCAACCTCTTTAAATCAGACAGATAAAAACTCAAATGACCTTAATATTTTTACGACATACTTTTCCAGCTTCTCAAAGTGAGGGCTCTGCAGATTACATCAGCAAGGGCACCCTTCACACAGCCCACCTTACTCAATGAACTCAACAGGAAATGTTTTTGTCCCTTTCTTGCAGATAAAACTTCCCTTGTGTCTTGCTACCAAGTGTGCTGTGAGAGTCTCCCTGCTCCCCACCATCCTTGTGGATGGGACACCTGCTCAGTGCTCCTTGCTACCGATTGGGAAGTTTGCTTGTGCATCGTTTCTGACCCTGTGAAAAGCGGACCCTCAAAATTGTGATCATTTACAAACAGTTTAAACCCATAAAGATGCAGATCATTAATGAAAATGCTGGATTTGTCTTCTAAATTTTTGTCCTTCAGGGTGAAATTTGATCACACAACTAAAATATATTTCACAACAGTACAAATGTGATGTTTCTTTCTTTTATAGCTAAAATTAACTACTGATTAAAGAATTTGAAGGACTGGGGTTTGAAAAAGATACTAAATATTTAAAGGCTTACTATAAATATTTCAGGCCAAGTATCTGGAACACATTCATAAAAATCAAAACATTACATAGAAATATGACAACTCAGTAAAAATTCTACTGAGGAAGAAATTCAGTTCTTCAATTTTTTTTCTTCAAAGAAACAACTCCTCTCTGTATTTAGAATATCATTAATGAATATTTCAAAATTTTAAACCAAATACTTCTGCTGATCTAAATAAATTATTTAAAAATATTTAGAAAGACATTTCAAATATTTGGCTGGGTATGCAAATTTATGCTAATTTGGGCCTTCATTGGACTTGAAAATACCAATAGAACTGAAATTCTAAATTTTGAGGGAACTATATTATGACAATATTTGGCGACATTTCTTCTTCCTTTTTCTGAAAGAAAATCAACATTATTTAAAGGGAATAAAACAGGGTTCAAGCAAGCAAGTGGGCTAGAAACCTTACCTGAAGTAAGGTAGTCAGACTTTTTCTGATTACAATTGGTACAGGTACTATATTCAATTTCCCCCAAATACTTGCCTGCATTCAATATCCCATCTCTCTTACACCAATAGGTAATTTCAGAGCAGACTTAGCCATCCAGAAGCTGGGCAGAAGAAGAATGCTCTGACTTATAATAGACCATAAAAAATTGTGTCAGGAGAGATCACAGACTCCAGGTATAGTGCAACTTCTTTGTATTTCAAATAATATTGATTTACTGGGCTCATAGGTTCAATTGCATTTATGGGTCCTAGTCTTCACCATGCTCCCATTTTATTGATATTCATACTCCTGTTTACATGTTTCTTTGATTTTTTTACTTTTGTCAGCTTCTTTGTCCTTTGTTATTTGAGATGTGATATAATAATTTAAAAAATATCCACCATCACCACTCTTTCAAAATATTTTTGATTAGTGTTTTCCTTTGCATCAAAGAAGACTTTCAGCTAATATTAGTGCCACCTTAATCATGAAGTACAACAGTTCTAATGTACTTTGTATTATTGTCTTTAAATCCAAAATTAAGCAAACTGACAAGCTCAGTCAAAAAGAAAGCTATCTTTACCCTCCAGAATATTTCTTCTGTAGAGGAGAATTCTATGTTACTTAAATACAAATCCTATTAAAGTAATTGTTTGCATAGAAACACTGACATTTTTATAACTGGTTTAAAAAATAATATGGTATAAGGGAACATATTTAAAAATTTTAAAAGTCTTGGGCTCTTCAAGAGTTTTGTACTTCCCAAAAGTTCGGTGCTGATATATAAGCTTTGTGCTTATATTGGGGAAGAGGTGGCCTTGCAGATGGGACAGATGGGGGGCATAGAGAGGCAAAGTACAATAATATTTTTTAAATAGCTGTTCCTCGCTTTTTTCTCCATCCCAAGCTTATTATTTACTATGTATTCATTTCTATGACGTCATTAATTTTTCTGATAAAAGTAACTACTGTACTTAATGATTCAATATTCAATCTCTCACACTCAGCAACTCACGACTGTTATTTTACAATGATAGGTGTATTTCGTGTATTTGGTATTTTTGAAGCCCAGAATGAATTAAGAAAAGCAAGGAAACAAAAGTTAAAAACCTTGGTGTTAAACCCATGACTCTTCTGACCAATGAAGCAGTCTTCCTCAGTTGCTGCAGACATGTGTCCAAGGCAGTCTAAAGAGGTGTTTTATAGACAGAAGGAAATTTGTTTGTATTTTGAAGACAAATAAAAAATGGCATGCATTATGTCTGGCCATACAAAGGAAACAGCCTATCTTTTTGTCAAACCAATGAAATACATAGGGAATAGAAGAGATTTCCTAACAGTTAATTTTCACAAGAAACAAGAAAAAGTAGTTTCCTTTTTCAATGAAAGAATGTGGTCCACTATAAATTTAGTATGATATTTAGAAAAACATTGGCACTACTTTTTTTCTTTTTCTCACCTACTTACTCTGTAAAGATAATTTTAAGTGTATTTCAGTTTCATACTGCTGAAAATATATTAACACGTGCTGTGTTAGAGTGCAAAGTCAAATAATCATAGATTAGTAACTCAATCTCTTTTGCTTAAATATGAGGAAGTTTTCTACCTAGACCTTCACATCTGTGTTACTTTCATCTTTCTCCAAGAGAGCAAAATGAAAGACAGCCTTGACATAAGGACAGTAATTGGAGGATCATCAGTGTGGACGATGAGTACCTGATCTTTTACTGGCTCTATGAGCTTGAGCAAATCTTTTATGACTAAGAAATCAAATCTTATTTTGAACTGAAAGAAGGGATTCATAGCCCTTCGTCAAGTTCACAAAATCAAGCATACTGGCTAAAAGGATTGTTTAAGGTAATTTAGGGTGCTGAGGATGGGGGAAAATATAATTTACTTCCCTACAATTTAAGTACCAACCCATCTTCAAGACTGTACTTCTAAACACAAATTTGTAATTAAATACCTAATGTTATTCCTATCAGCCCATGCAAAATGTTTCATCGCTCCATGAAGATTGGAAGCCATATCTCATCAGGTAGATAAGGTGAGGGACCCTCAATCTGTCTGCTTGGTATTGTTCCACTTTGCCTAAGACAATATGTATCTTCCAAAAAGATTGCTTTAATTACACTTTCTAGAGCACTCATTCTTGAGGAAAGAATCAGGGTTTCAGTTCCTTCTTTCACTAATATTTTGTAAATTTGTGTAGGGAAGGGAAATCCATGTTTCCCTTCACCTCTGCATACAAACTGACCAGTTATATAATCAGTTTCTTATGGTCTTTGGCTGAGTCAATATTTAATTACACTGTGTAAGCGGAGTAGTTTCAAAAGAAAAAGAAAAATGAGAACATCCAAATTTTTATCAGTTACTAGCAGCTACTTCTTAGTATTTTGGGTTTCTCAATGAAATATCAAAAATCACAGAACAAGAATGAAAAAAATCAAGATATTCTGTATCCTGAAAACACTGTTTACTTGTTAGTTGAGAGACTGTTAAGGCACCATCCTCAGCTGATTAATTTTGCTCTCTCTGTGACCTAATCTGCATGATGCTCTTGGTGAATGTTTTGCTTAAGCTCTGCAGATAAGTACTTAGTGTACTTGTCAAAGTACTCAAGGCAGACATGTCTGAAACAGATTTAGAAGTAAACAGGAGGTCTCTATGCACCTAAGGAAATTTAATGCTGGAAATTTACATCCCAATGGACTTCGGTTACCTTAAGGCTTATCATGATGTTCTGGCATACAATTAGGAATTGAAATGCCTGAAGTTATAGAGTTTTATGATCCAGTAATTTTATTTTCTATGAAGTGCTTCAGTCCTGAGGGGTTCTATGAAAAGCACAGAGCAGAATTTCTCCACTGTACAAGTATTATGTAAACAAATATTTTAAATCTCACAAAATTTAAGAATCAGCTATGAGGCAGTGGAGCAAAATGCCAACTTGTATAGATTATTAATAAAAGACAACTGATACTATGATATAGCAGAATTTATTCAGTGGCAATGCAAAATATTTTACCTTTGCCAGCAAAAATGTTCTGCAATGACAACACATTAACAGTAATAGCTAGACTTTTTTTTTTCATATTCATGGGCTCTGCAGACATAAACTAATGTATAATCAGCAATGTCTTAATATAAAATGAGTGTATAGGAAATTGGATGAAGTTTGGAAATAGAGGAAATGGAGATTTTCCTTTTTGAAGTGACTCAGTAATTAATGCTTTATTTCAGTTTAATATGAAAATATTTCCAAGGTGGTAGAATGCATAGATCTAGAGTAGTCACTGGGTCTCACATGAAGCAAATATATTCCGTTTGGTGTAAACAAACAAAAAAAAGCAGCATGTCTGCATTAGTCAAGAGCATACTAACAAGAAGATAATGCCAGAAATTCAAAATTAGGAATGGGGTAGACCTATGCCCCAAGAGGATGTGTCTGTCAGAGGGTGGAGATGAGCATGGGAGAGCTGCTATAAGTTTCAGCTATGCCAAAAATTTGCACCTTTGTTTGCTCAGCTATTCAACTGAGCCTCAATCTAAGCTGATGAAAAACATCTTGACCAGATGCAGAATATTCATCTTAACTGCCCTCACTGTAGGTGTCTTGCAGCACCATGAAAACTGACAATAGCTAATAAGGAAAATGAGCAGTAGGTGACAGTTGAACAAAAGGAGGTTTTTGCTTAATGCTCCATCTTCATTAGAGCAGATTTATGCTAACTGTAGAGACAATATCAGTATATTTATAGACCCAAAGTAATAAAAGACAAAGTTACTCTTTACTGAACAGAAGACCCCGTTGTGGAGATTTATATTAGAAAATCACTTCATCAGCTTTTGATTAATAATTAATTAACAGCATGGTCTCATTCATTTATTTCCTTCTAATATTTTCACCCTTTTTCTTTCTCCACCAAAAATGGAATTAATTATAAAATGCTGCCAAAGGTGACTAATGCAACTGAAAACAAACCTCTTAAATATAAAATTCTTGTTCAGAAGAAAGATGATGTTTCATACCCACAAACTAGTGACTAACAATGAACAAAAAATTAATAATTATAATCTTAAAACAAAACTTGATCATCCACTATGGCTTCCCGGAGGCAAAAAATCCAGGAAACATTTTTTCAGAAGTGAATAATTTTGTTAGGTACAATATCATCTGTAGTTATGTAAGTTGAATTCTTCATAGGCGTAACAGGATGAAACTAAGGAAACAGAAAACTGTGTCTGAATATTGAGAAAATTTCTAAACACTGAAATCTATTATACTGTGTGATCATTTCCAGGAGCACATTATTTTCATATTTATTTTGCTCTCACCTTCCCACAAGTCATGCTGATTTCAAGACTAAAGCACTTTGTGGAGTTTGAGATTAAACCCAGGTGTTTGAAAAGGAAAACTACATTTATTTCAAGTTAACATCTCTGTGATTGCTTCTGTTTACTTTTTTTTCCCTTTACTACACTAAATTTCAAGGAATTCTAAAGCTGTGAATAAGAAGTATGCCTGCTGGTATGGAAAAAAAAATATTTTTTAGCTCCATTTCCAAAATATTCTTCCAGGTGTTATATAATTGTCTGATATAAGATGACAATACACTTTAACTGCCCTTTTGAAGCAGATTTTGACATAAGAGATTCCTCTGCTTACTCTACTGTGCCACTTCACTGATTGATTTTTTAAAAAATCTTAACCATTCTTGGAAAGGAAAGAGGTCACATAATAATACTGCAATACCAGTTGTTCACATATTTTTTCCTGATAGTTTGAACTTGTGACACAGGACATTAGAGACTCTTTCATGATCCCAAAAATCATCTTTCTTGAACCAATAAAAAGAAGAGATACTGGAAAAAATTGTTTGATTTGAGGAGGAAAACTTTACCAATGATGATCAGTGATGATTTCTTGGATTTGTTGTCCAAATGAAGCAATGGATACATATATTGTATGTACCTATAACTGGACTTATAAGAAAAGCTGCTCTAAATTTCTTATTGTTTTGCACTTAATTGGTCAACCCTCATCCTGGCAGGTGGTGATGAGCAAACAAATTTAGCAGCATCTTAGTCATTATGAGGAATACCAATCTTCTTGGTTAATATCATACAGAGCAGTGTGTGACCAGTCATAACTCTGTACAGCCATCTGTTCTTGCTGGGTATGAGTAGACTATTTTGGTATGGACCATGGTTTTTATATACCAAATGCTTTACTGCATCCAGCCACCACGAGGGTGTATACACCTATATACCAGATGGGTATGAATAGGACATAATGATAATTTTTAGTAAGTGTTATTTATTCATATTTATTCTTCACAGATTCTTCGGAGGAAAATTAGACATTTTTAATTCATAGATGTATTGGTAATAAAGAAGATTGTACATAAAATGGTAAGGGACCTGAGGATAAGTGTAAAAGCTTTTTATTGAAGAATTCACTACAGATGTAGAATTAGTTATATACATTGCTTCTCTTCCCATGCTATTCCTCCACAGCTGAGATTCATAACTTAGAGTTACATTCCTGCTGTGATTTTTAATACACAATATACTGGTGCTCCTATGCCTTTAAATAAGCATCTGTAGAAGAGGGCACGTAGCGGTCAGATGGTCAATACCAGCCTCCCATCACTGACACTGTCCAGCATGACTCACTCAGTGAAGATCAGGTAGCAAAGAGTGATCTCTTCCCCTCAGAATTTTCTCTGAACCTTCTGTGATGTGTGGCACAGAAAGCCCCTGAGCCAGAAATGAAAGGGACAGTGATTTTATTGATCTCTAGCTTACCTTCTTTCCATCACCTTCATCTTAGCCTGAACAATCCCAGTCATTCCTTCTACAGAGGCAGGTTGCCCATCAATAAAATTTGGAATCCCTACAAGTATATTTTGGCTTTTGATGATTCCTTCCTTTTTTTTGTATCTTTGCTTTCAAATCCCTTTCAAAAATTCCTCCTTTTATAATCCAAAGTTTGAATGCAGAGAAATACACAAGACCTGGATTTGGTTAAAAGAGAAAGAAAGAGAACCCTGGAACATTTAGTTGTATGCACTATGTTTTGTCCATAATCCTTTCTCTTTGAGACCTAAATTCTTCAAAATCTTTGGATTATAAATTATTTATTCAGTTAGTTGTTGGCAGCACTCAACAATTACCTCTAGAACATTTTTTGATCTATAAGTCCTTAGACAATCAAGGTGTGTTACATACTACTTTCTTGTGCTAATTATAAATGCAAGTCAAAATTTTGGCATATATTAAGGTGTTATTTTTCCCTATTAGATTCATAGACGCGACATATATTGGAAAATCATTAGGAATGGTCTGTCTTCAAAGCTAACTTTTTATTATATGATAATGGTTTTGCTATTTTCAACCCTAATTAAGGATATTATATAGTTTATCAAGATAAACATACTCAAAACACTGCTGGAGAAAGCAATTTTCTGAATTTTGAAATATTAAATTATCTCAGCCAATCATATATTAAGTCTTTTATTATGAGTGGTTCCTGTAACTTTTTAGTGACCTATTATTTAATTTTGATTTCTTGTGGAATAAAGATTGACAGGCTTAAAACAGTTGATCTATATTATGTGTACTTTCCGAGAAACTAGTTGTAAATTTGGCATGCCAATAAGAAGATCCCATTTAAACTAATGTCCACATCCACTATCCATTCCAGATATGAAACTATAGCCTGAAACCTTATGTAAGCTGCTAATGGATTCCCTTGTGCCTTCCTCTCAGTGAGAATTAAATTAAATTAAATGCTCAGTGAGAGTTAAAAGCATTCAGCATCATGCTCTTCTTCTTTTCCAAAACTATACATATATTTTAAATATAGTTTGTTAAAATAGGAGTCACCTTTTCCACACAGAAATTTTTGTCAACTCAGGATTTCTGCTTAACATGTCATTAGTTTTTAAAAATTTTCAAGCTTCTGCTGAAACTAAAAGTGTGGTGGTGACCATTTAGAAAAGGATATATACAAGAAAGCCAGATCTAGACAACTGACTGAAGTTTAATATAGAATATAGTCTGTTGGCCAAAAATGTATGGAAAAAGAGAATACTTAAAAGTGAGATGTCATATGCAACAAAGTTTTTCTGATGTTGATGTGAATAGGAAGAAGATGAAAATAGAAAATAGGAAAAAAATCCTGTAGGTGTTATTTTTATGCAGAATTAGGTCCCTGTCGGTTATAGTAAATTTTTTTTCTTTTATAAATAACTGTAATAGAGCTGTGCCTAACTGAATTTTCTCTTTGTATTGTGTCTTCTGACTTGAATTCTACTGTCCATCAAAATCATCTTATAAAATCTCCACTTTGGATTATGCTAGAGATTTAAATAATGTCCTAGATAAGAAGAAATTGATTGGATTAAAAATCACGGTGGACAATTATAGATGTTCTACTTCAAAAATGGCTGAAATCTGTAACTTCTCATATGCAGTTTACTATAGATATAAATAATTTTTATATAACTGAAGCCACATATCACTTGGAATAGTGGGAAATTGTGAACTATCTTAATTTTCCAAATACCTGTGAAGCTAAAGATACAATATTATCTGGAACCTACACCCAGGCCTGAGTAGGAGGGTGATGGAACTCACACAGAATCATTCTGGTGCTTATTCATGTTAAAATTATATTAGGATTAAGCCACATATACACACACTCACACACACACACACAAATGGAAGAAATACTCTGATGAAGAGAGCAATGTTTTACAGGTCAGAAAGTAACCAAATACGATAAGAATTGTCAGAAGTCAAACACAGCTAGATCCAGCAAAACAAATTATGTAGGAACAAAGCAGGTTGTATGCACTGGTTGAGTTTCCACTTTCCATACTTTTAAAAATTAGGTATTTTCAGCAAATACCTGTAATTTACAGTCTGATAGATTTCAAAATGCACTGGAAAGTTTCTGCTTTTTTGGGGTTTCTGGGAATTTTTTTTTCAAGTTTCTTGATGAAATGTTCTTCCTTCCCTGCTCTCTGGATTACAAGTGCTTGGGTGGAGATGGAATGTCAGAAGGAAAAATAAATGGCTTAGATTTCAGGAGTAAGGCTTTGCAGCTTGGATTTTGATATCTGTGAAGAAATGTGTGTATATAAAATGCCCTAAAGGGCACAATGGTGTGTAGCATTTTGGATACATTGGCCTATCCTAAGCAATGCATTCTCCCTGCTAATCCCCTTTCTCCTGTGTTCCTGTCTCCTACACACAGAATTGATGTGGTGTTGGACCAGACCTTGTTTCCCAATGCTTGGAGATTCAATGGCATGACAGGAGGGGCGACCAGAAGGTGAGTGGCAAGTGCCTTCACTGTGTCAGAGACTCAGTCTCGTAAGTGCCTGAAGGTTTTTGTTTGATGTTCTCCCTGTTATTTCCTGTTCAACCACTTCTATTATGTGATTTGAAAGATAACATAACATGACGTAAAAGAACAAATTGAGAGTGATAGATCACCATGAAATGCTACCTGAAAACCAGGAAATGAAATGGTCTTCTATAAAACTGACTATGGAAACAGTGCCTCTTGGTATATAAATAAATATATTTTTAGGAACTTTGACACATCAAACTTTTGCATCTTGTCAAACTTCACAAAGTCTGGGGCTGGTTCAAAGCTCCATTTAGCTGCCATGTATTTTTCCCTTTCATTTCCTTTTCCATCATTTTTGATCACCACGATTTGATGAATTGTTATCGCAAAAACATAAGAACTGGCCACTTGAATCAACTTGCTTTTCTGTCAAGAATGTCTCAGCGGTAGCTTTCATTCCTTCTTTGAAAGATTTCTTTTCAAGTCAAATGGAGAGCATTATTTTATAAAGAAGTACCTTACTGCTTTATAGCTCAATTTTCCAGTGCTTCTGGAAAGAGACAGACTTAAGAGTTGAAGGCACTTGGCACCCTGCAGGAGACACTCTGCACAGCAGAGGATTGAATCATTAAATACAGTACTTTTTACAGTGCACATACCAAAAACATTGGCTTTGAGCTCTGTTTTGTGCATCTGTACAATGTTGCATTTCCTGGTAATATTGGTACAAGTGCTGTACTTGCTATATTTAATTTGAGTGTTGATTTTTAACCTATTTCTGTAAGTATTATAGAAGACCTGCAATTACAAAATAAATTGTTAAATATGGCTATATTAAGGAGTTTCATAAGAAAGGTATTTATTCTTTTATCTGTTGAGGAATGTATTTGAGGTAGAGTGAATGTTGCTTATTTGTTTATGTTTTCCAATACATCTGTAAAGTTTTTAAAATTATTATGATCATTATTATTATTTTTATTATTGTTGTCATATGGATCAGGGCAAGTAGCAAAGGAGAGTAGAACTGGCATGCACTAAAGTCACTGCAGTTCTGCCATATAGGTAAAACAACATGGCAAAGTAAGACGAAATTAAAGAGGGTGCAGAATGATGTGCAAGCAGGTGGGAAAGTTACATCAAGACCACCTGAGGTACTAGGAATGAAAATTAGTGAAATGAGAGTTTCAAAGGCAATGAGCAAAGAGACGCTTTCTCAGGAGAGCAAATGCAGAAACTCTGCTGGGTGCATTGCACAGTCTTAGGCAGAGCAATAGATAACAGTGAAAGATAAAAGAGAGAAGCCAGAGCCTGTTGAGCAGTGGACAAGAAATGCCCAGCCACAGAAGCAGTGACAACCTGGGGAGGGAAGGGAGGGATGATGAAGGCAGGGAAACACATGGAAAAGCACAGGCAGTTTTCTAGCAATGCTTACCTGCCACCATAAAACCCACTCAGGCTTTGATCAACTATTCGGGTGCCCATAAGCATTTTGTCACATTTTTGTTTGCAGCCTCCTTTACATGCCAACTCACATAACCCAGACATATGCCACATTGGTGCCTATGGTACTTGTATTCTCTAAATTTATCAGTGTAGAAACCTAAATTTCAGTATTTTATCGCTATTGAATGGGAAGGGAAGAAAGACTGTCTTAAGTGAGAATATGGTTAGGGAGATCTGAAATGAGTGGAAGAGAAGGCACAGAAAATAATGTACTGAAAGAAAGAGAAATAAAAGGAGCAAGTAGAATTAAAAACAAGAGAGTATAGAAGGGATTGAATAAACCAGTGAATTCAGTTATGCTGCCAAAATGCTACCAAAAAGACCACATGGATTTATGTATCAGATAAGTTACTTCAAGATCAGAAATTTTCTTTAGTTAAAATCGTAGGGTATGTTTTTCTTTCCATTTTGAAACAAAAGTTAGAGTATTCAAACTATATATAGGAGAGATATTTAAAAATGTATTTCTAAATATTTTCATAGAAATAAGATTTCAAAACAGATTAGGAAATGCCTTCGTTTAAAACCACCGCAGGTTCTCTTAATTTCTTCAAAATATTGCTTTTAAAATATCATCATCTTAGTATAGTTTTGTTCATATTTCCTGTTTATGTTTTTTCTACTAAGTTGTATTTGCATTGTTTCTGATTTCTTTTTCATTGTGCAGCAGTTAAAACTAGCATTTGTTCTGGACACAAGATTTTTTTAACATTATGCTTGTTTTACTTCCTTTTTGAAGATGTCCTTTGATTGATATCACAATATAATACACTGGAGAAGAAAATTAGGCAAGTGCCCAGGATCTTTATGAGTAGCAAAACTTACCTTATTTTTAAATTATTAAACAAATTGAGATAGACAGGAAACTTAGGTTTCTCTTTTGTTACTTCATTTCTTCAGTTTACTGTTCCCTGGGGGAACATGTGAAGATAAGACACAATGCCTGAGACAAACTGAATGTGGCTGAGGAGTGGAGATGTTCACGAGTAAGCAGTGTAAGACCAGCCATTTTATTGTGTCAAATACAGTGACAGAATATTCTCAGATTTACCTTGCTTAGAGCAGGTGTGTGCAGGTACATCTCTAGGTGTGTCCGCCTGCACATGGTTGAATATGTCATGCTTGGTATTACATTTTGTGGAAACTGAGGCATCCAGTCAAGAAGTCTATGGTGCAGAATCTCTATTCCACTGTTTCTTAGCTGCTGGCTGCCAACCAGAGATTTTCAAAACATCTTTGTGTCTTTAATTATATCATGCAATGTTATCAAGAACTTTTAATGGGCTAGAAGCTGAAGAAAACCATTTTTTATTCAATATATCCCATAAATATCAAGAGAGATTTCATAGCTGAACATAGTCTAAAAATCTTTAAATTTTTACCATCCTGGGTATTTTAACTTTTATTCATATAACATGAGAGTTGGAGCTGCAATCCTACATTATGCAAAGCACTGAGACTACTTGGGATAATAAACACAAAATACAATTGGAATAGACCAACTGAATAACAGCAGTTTTTAAACCAAAAAGAAAAGTCTCCTTGCATCAGCCACAATTTTTCATTGTCAGCCCTTTCTTGGGGCTCTATAAACACTGGAGAAAAACCTTGGGAAGATACTTTAGTCTTCTTTCATCCTTTGATTCTCATTTCTGCTTTTACTGTGATTTAACTGAGGATTGAAGAATTCAGTGTAATAAATTAAACAGAGTACCATATTCAAACATACAACCTCTTCTTAATACAAATGAGGTAATTCAACTGGTTTAATTTATTCCATAAATTTGGTATTTTTGGCAATATAACAAAATATATTAAACACTGCATTCAATTGGATTGTGCTCCATTAGATAATTAAGTGAATATAGCTCAATAATAATGTCAGAATAAGGACAAATACTGAAAAATTATGAGCTTTTGCTTTGCCAGTTTCAATGAAGAGCTGAAATTTCATATGACAAAGAACGTAGTTTGTATTAGACAAAATTGCCTTTCTTTTGTATTTTCCATTCAATATAGGGAGGAGAAACATTTAAAGATGTATTTTATGTGAGTCTTGCACATTGATTTGAATTAGAATACAATAAGAAGAATATCTCAATAATGTGATGTCCCACAAGCACATGTATAGTGCCGTAATCTCACCATATCTGTTAATGGTCGAAATCCCAATAGCAATAATGTGAATACTGTGTGTTTCTTAAAGAACTGCTTTTAGAAGAAAAATTGCTCTTCTCTGTTGTCCTGTGTTTCCAAGTTCAGGAGCTTCATTTTTACAAATACAGAACTTAGTCTTCTAGGTTTACAGCAGAACACCATGGAGATAACAGGACTCTAAAGCTGCAATGATCAGCAGGAAATGAAAGTGCGTTCACAGTATTGCTTTGTTTTTCCAGCCACCTCACCTCTCAGAATCTTTAGTCTGAAATACTGGGGTAAAGTGTCTAAGAAATAGCTTTGCTGTTTTTTTTACATTTCAGTTTTTTACACCGGTAACACTGAAACATCTTTTTCAGAATTATTCTTTGTGTTCCTTATTTCTGGAAAGCTGGGGTCACTTTGCACTTTTACCCAAAAAACGAAGTTTTTCACTTCGGTATTAGAAATGGTCAAAGGCTTGATGATTTTTTTCCCTATGTACCCATAAAATTACCCATACTTAGAGTATGGGTAAGTAAGAGAAGAAGTAACATACTTTGAGAAGTATCCTTGCCACTTAAAGGCCCTTATGAACAATACATGTTAATAGAGCCTACCCACATCTCCTCTACAAACAATACAGGGCTGGTTTTGTTTATTTGTTTGTTTTGCTGTGAGGTTTTGCTTTGATTTGTTTTGTTGAGTTGTTTTTAGTTTGAGTTCTTTTCAGATAAACTGATGATTCAGAAACTTGACAAGGAAATGTGAATTCCAGATTAACTACACCATGACCAAACACCAGACTTCACACATCACCTTAACATATGAATGCAAGTGCCTACACCTTTTTGTTTCAGTTCCATCATCCTAAACACTTATTTCATTATTCTTTTCAACTCAATAGATCAGAATATCAAAGAGAGAAATTTTTGAACATCTCTCAGCAGGCACAGTTTATTCCTTCTGTTTACTGGTGTCAAGCAGGTTTCAGTCTCATGCTGAGCAGATGCTTTACTAATGTTTTGCACAGTGGTTAATCAAATATTTATGCAGCACATGAAGGAAATATACTTAAATTTCACCGCAGATGATTGAATAAGTTCTATACCATTTCTCCAGTGAACAGTCACATCCAAACACTTTCAATTATTCATGTTCTAATTTGCAAATATTGCAAGGAGTTCTTATCTGGAAATGCCTGCTAGTCCTGTAGCTGAGGAGAAAAAAAGAAAAAAATCCTTCCAGGTATAGCATACATATGATAAAAATTATTCTGTTCTTTCAATATGCATGTTCAGTGCCAGCTCCTGGCTAATTTAGAAATTAACGCTAATCCATAAGCACACATAATTTTTCTTACCTTCATTACAGCTGAAACATTTTGATACTTTGTACACTCTTGTGGTTTGAAATTCATGGGTGGTTTAATCCTAAATAAAACTAAAAAATCTTGGGAAAGTAGTATTGCAAATCAGTAATGTATGTAATACCTTGCCTCTGCTCTGTAAAATGGGGATAAAAGCATTTTGAGGAATTTGAAACTAGCAGATATGCAAATCAAAGTCCTGATTTGGCAGAATCCTTGCTTATATAGTCCTTACTCATACAAATAGTTCATTTAAATTTTTCTGGATTCGGAAATAGTGCATAATGTATATGTTGTTACTTTTCAGTTGGATTTCTTTGTTGGGACAGTCAGAATGCTTGATTGTATTCCTAGGTAATACATTAAACATTGTGTTTCTATATGTAATTAAGATAAATAAGCATTTAACTGACACACAGTATTACATATATAAGCAAGAAAATTTACATATATATATATATATATATATATAAGGAAAAAAGCGTTGCTCGTTATATTTGAGCTGGTACCAAGCTGGTACCAAACTGGAAGGAACTTCAAACCTGCATGAGAACAGAAGAAAGTAATTCATCAAGGAGAAACATCCAGGATTTACGTACAGGTAGGGACAACCAAGTCCAATATTGTAGAATAAGAATTATACATCTGGGCAACAAAACTGTAAAAGCAGGTCTGGAGATTAAAATGGATCCAAGCTGATCATGACTGAGTAGTGTTACAGTGTGGTAAACAGGCACAGAGGTACTGTCAATGTGTCAAGCAGGTTTTCTGCTCGAGGCACTACTGATAGATAAGGCTTCAATAAGAATATTTTTTACAGATTTTGGTGCTGTGCAGTAAGCAAGAAATGAGCCATTGAGAGCATGGAAAAGATGACAAGAAGCAACACTGCTCTGACCTCAAAATAGACTGGAGAACTTCTAATTTAGAGAGAAGAGACTGGTGGCTCCAGTTTCAACTTGTGGAAAAGAGCTGTGTGATAAAACTGAAAATCCACCTGTGAAAGTGAAGGGCTTCATCTGCAGCAAGTGAGATTTATAGCAGACATGGGAAAACTTCATGGAATAGAATATGATAAATGCTAGGAAATGTGGAAATTGAAAGTTTTAGAAACACCTTGAATAAAATCCTGTTAGAAATGGCTTATGGATCCTGCCTTTGTCTAGAACTAACTAACTAACTCAAGTCTTCCTGTTATTTCCATTATTTTCCATTTCTGTAGAAATGGACATATATTTAAACCACCCATTGGGACTTTTTTTGTATTTTTCACTTTGTACAGTGGCATATGAACAAACACATCTGTCAGCACAGCTAGAAATAATGCATAATTAAAATCAAATCCTCTGGTCTTGGTATATAACTGTCATTCATGAATTTTTCTCTCTTCAATTCCAGCATCATATAATATAAACAGTCTTCTGACACTACCCTTGACTTATGAACCCTCTTCAAGAAGTACAAGTGTTGTTATAATGAGCCTTTCATGTTGCTATTCTCTCTCTTTCTGTAGAATTTCTGATTGATTTTTCTGAAAGATTTTTTTGAGTCAAAAATTTGGAAATAAATTTTTTAGTAGAAAAGAGTTAATTTATAATGCTTTATAATTTATAATGGGTTACCTTTGCTTTTTCTCTTTAGCCGCTCAGGTTGTGTTTGGTGAATTCTCGTGTTTGTGTGAAACAAGAGGTTATCTCAGGTCCTCAGCCTCCATCCTTGAGACACTGTTTGGATATGTTTGTTTCCCATTGTGTCTCAGGTGTATAGAAAAAGCTTTTTAAAGGATTGAGGGATCATATATTATTTGACCCATGTTTGGAAGCCCAGCATGGTATGTTAGCACATCCATTATCTCTCTAACCAGGAATTCAGTATTTCTTCTGTCAAATATAAAATCTTCCTTGATTTATTCTGACCTTTTGACTCATTTTTTTCCCAATCCTTTCAGTTGTATCTATTTAGGTTCTGGCACCCCCCCTCTCTGTTCCCTCCCCTCCCACTTGCCCTCTCCTATCTCCTCCCAGAGGCTCTGACTTCTGCCACAGCCAGATAAGTCGACTAAAGAGATCTGTTTTCCCAGTTTTGCCATCCAGCATGGGGACAGTTTCATTTTACTCAGCTCTTCTGTCCCTCACCTCTATCACTGTGGACTCAGAAACCCAGAAGTTCTTTGTGGTTCCTCTGAATGTTCTGTCTTGGGGCAACACTGATCAGTGCATCAGTCCCACTCCTCTTCTGTGCAGCAGACTTCTTCCTCAGTAAACATACTTTCATGAAGTATAAATCTGGTATGAGGTATAGTTGTTCTTTTCCAAAAAGGACCACATTTACGGAATAAAAAGATCAGGAAATGCATGCAGCCCAGCAGGCAAGGCGAGGTTGTGCAGCTCTTAACATATTCATGGATCACAGCATTGCAGTCCAAATTTAGAATTAATGTAGCCTTTACCTGATTTCTTACTTCGGAACCACCTCTGAGAAGGCCTTATTTCTTCCTGAATAATGGCAGTAACACTCACACAGACATGGGGAATGAAAATAAACTTATCTCTGATGTGACTTATTTTATGATTGTACAGTTCTGACTCCAATGCTCTTTCTGCAACAACATCTCACAACTTTGCAAATTTCTCATCAGTCCAAGCCAAAGTTATTCAACTGAACCACATCAGTTTGGGCTTTGAACCCTTGGTCTCAAGCAGCTAAACTTCTGTGGAGAGGGGGAAGTTTACACAGAGAAGGGGTTAGGGGAAGGTTGCACAGAGAAGGGGTCAGAGTAAGATTCTAGGCTCTTACACAGCAAAATAAGACCTTCTATGAATTTGGAATGTTTTCAGCCTGGCTCAAGTGGATTGAATACCTCTCACAGGAGTGGACATGGGAAGCTGGAGCCTCACAATTTGGTTTTAAATTGCCTCTGCAAATCTGTCAGAGGCCTAATTTAAATTCTTTATCCCATACCCTTTCAACCTCTTTTGCCTCAAAGAATTAATGTGATAGGTCTCTGAAAGCAATTTATGAATGATTGAAAAGTCACTAGAGGCCAGAAGTTCAAAGGCTGAAAGTTTTGTTTGTATAGTGAAGAAATCAGGTAAACAATACGCATTTCTAGAGACAACTGCGCCTTTACCATAAGATTTTATTCCATTTGAAAAGGAAATGCCTGTCTTCTAAGTACATTAAAAATATAGTAGGGAGATATTAGGGTCTTGTTTTTGAACACTGAGGAATGTTTTCTCTTTTTGTCTGAAATGCAAAATACTTTTCAAACGTGGGTTTGAATGAGGATGAGGAGCAGAGACTTGTAGTCCGTAACACTGTGCACTTCTCTTTCTCTGAATATTGGCAGAGCACTGCTGCTCTGTGCCTGTGTATGCAGGCACGTGCGTAAATCAATTGCTCAGGTGAAAAGTTTACATTAGCAGCAGTTGTGCTGACTCACATGGTAAGGATAATCAGAGGCTGACACAAAAAATGGCAAATATATTGCGGCATAAAAGGTCACTTCAAAAATTTCTGACAACCTGGAACATTAGAAGGTCAAAAATCAACAGCATATTGTCCTGTTAGGTTAGACTGTGCTACTACACTCCCTATGGACTCTTATTTTTTAAAATAATTGCATGCTCTTTTGAATCAGCCAGCCATTCAAAGACTGCATTTCCCATTTTATTGAGAAATGAATGAAGTGTAGAAAACATCTTATTTTATTCCAGCAGTCCTTTTAACATGCAAATAGTGGAGTCTTTCAATGAACACACTTCTGTTTGTGCTGTTAATGTAGGAGCAATTGATAATTGTCCATTTTAGAAAATGTGTGCCTCTATGTAATAATGAAAGATCTGATAAAACATATATTTTCTAACTTTTCACATGTCTCTTGCCTGGGTCTGGACCAGTAAGAGACTCTCTTCTGATTACTGATTTATCAAACTCCCTATCCTGTCATTTATAAATTTCAGCCACAAACATCTGTGGGCTTTTTATGCTTCTATTGTTTTGAAAAGTCTTAAAATATTTTAGGAGAAAAGGCACTGAAGAGTTAGGCTGGGAAAAGTCTTGCGGGTTATCACTGAAAGAGAAGAAGATACAAAATAAATTTTCCCTGTTCACTCCAACATTTTATAAACAAAAAGACCTTCTTCCACCAAACACAGAGATACCTGGAAGGACACAATCTTCTCTTGACAAGTCCTTAAAGTAAGGATATTTTGGAATCTATTTTCTCATCCTTATTTTTCCAATCTCTCCTGTTTCACAGCATGCAGACCCTGCACCTCACAGAGACTTCTGTAAATTCATTCCACTTTCTCCATAAAGACACTGTGAGATCCATGTTCAGAAGGGTGCCAGTGTCAAAAGACCTAAAAGTCACGATCTTAGACAAACCTTAGAACAGGTTTTAGCAGCATTGAGCAGTATCTGAAATTATATTAGTGGAAAATATTAAAAGTTTTGTCATGAGCTTAACTGTATTTCTTAGTATTTGAAAATATATTAATCTGGAATAGAGTTGTAAAGGACATCAAGAACAAATGGAAAAATTATTTTCTGCAAAAGGAACATGAATAGTACTTCAAACACTTAGAAGGAAAACATCTTGAATTTGTGTGAATTTGTAAACAGTTTTTCTTTGTTGTGTATGTTATTATAGATCTGAACAGGTGTATAGAATTATGTTAAAGTAACCTGAATGAATAGTAACTGCAGCAACTGACAGATACTGTGAGTTACATTTTGGATGCTGAGACTGGACATATTTCAGTGTATTTCATCACTTAATGTCTTTTTCACTAGAGCCAAGGAGGAAATATTTTCCTTCTTTTTTACAGGACTACTTAGAAAACAGAAACATAAAACATGGAAAACCAATGACACTTAAAGGCATTGCTTAGCTGGAGAAACTCCGATGCAGTCGCTGGGAGTCAGGAAAGATCAGCTTGATTCTCTGTCACTGAGACATCAGTCTTTAGAGGTAACCAAAAAAATTTTTTTGGAGTTTGCAAAATTTAAAGAAAAAAATCAATAAAACTTTTATTGTGGTGTAGGTTATTGACATTCCTTTCTTAGAAAAAGAATCTAGCTTTATAGAAAAGGAAACGTGGAGAATAAACATTTGCTACTTGTATGAGAGGTACAATAACTGATTTTTGTATATTCCATTCCTGATCTGTAACCATGCCATCTAAAAAGTCATCTGCTAAGATGGAAACCCCTCTGTGGTTTGGATCTTTTCCCAAACCCCCCAGTGTTTGTTTTTGACTTAAAAGACACAGGTGCAATCATTGGATCTAACTTTGTACTTGATGCAGGGACAGAAAGTTGTCTTAGGTTCAGGTCATTGCTACAGACGAGCTTTGCATGCAATAAACAAATTTCTGGTTTCATAAAAGGAAATTTTATCCTTGCAGAATAAGCCAGAGTCATCACCTGTTTTGCTTTGTGGCTTATTCTTTCTGAGAAGAATTAATTAAAATGTTGAGATAAATAAATCCTAGGTCTTCTCTTGAGGCTTTCTCTTCTTGGCATCTGAATCACTAACCTCTCTGTTGCCACAGATTTAAAATAAAACCCAAATCTTTAATTTTTGAAGGAGAGTTTATACAGAAAACTAATTCTAACCTTCTCTTCTGATTCCTGTGATAATAGTCCTGTCTCTATGCAAACAGAACTGCCTGCCAGAAAATTTCTCAGATGTCAAGAGTCAAAGTATAAATATTAGTGAATTTAAGTTTTCTGTAGACAACAAAGCTCAGAATAATTTTGTGACCTTTCATTTAAGTCTTGCATAATGTGTTTGTTTGCTCTTATCCTCAATTTTTTTTTGACTTCTGTGTGTAAGCCAAAAACTTGGAAGGCGTTTAGCTGGGGAAAAGACAATATGAAGAATAATGTAAAAGTTTGTTTTATACTACTTTATAGAACTGAAACTTACTATAACCCATGGCATTTCTCTACAAGGAAGTTCTTACCTGTTAGAATATGCTAGCTAGCATCTTCTAGGTACTTTTAAATGCTTCTGCTCTTTGCTGCTGATGGAAAAAGACCTGTCATGGTCTTCTGTAAGATCAGGCTTGTTCTCTGCTAAGAGGTATAAATAAAATATGTAAAGTAATAAAAAAATCCCTTAGGAAATATTCTGTAATTCTGTAATATTACCATATCCCATAAAGAGAGACCATAATAAATTGGATGCCAAAGGTAGGATACATTTTACTTAACTTTAGAAGTTTTATGACCCAGCTGAGCGCCTTTCACAGTTGGGAGAGGACTGAGCATTTTTGAAGAGTGATTTATCAGACCTCTTGTAGACATCTACTTTAGAGTGAGAGTCACTGTGTCCTGGTAGGGGCTATTTCTCTCTAGCTCTGAAGGGACTTTAGAACACCTCTTTCAGTGTAGATGATTACCAGCAATAGTGCCTGCATTTCTCTGATGAATCCTGTATATGACTGTATGGGATCCCATATATATATTTGATTAAAGACTTTGGATAATGTCCAAGTGCACAGCAGCAGTACTTACCACCAAGAAATTGTGCACCTCACAATATTTTAATCTCTGACTACAGATGTCAAGCAGTCTTTAAGCATCCAGACAAAACTGGGTTGCCTACAATTCAAATTATCTTAGCAATGTAAAAATGTAGTTATTGGGACAGGTGAGGTAAGCATATCATGTTGCAGCAAAGGCAGCAGATCCCAGAAGATCACTGAGCCAGGAATGGTGAGCCCCTCACCAACTGAGAATCCCCCAAACCCTGTTCTCTAAAGGTCATCTCAGTTGACTTACATCCATGCAGTGTGTGTGCAAGCCAAGTGTTTATTATGTACATATTCATATCTGCCAGCAGAATGATGATGTTTTTGATCTACTTTTTTATGCTAAACCTGATTTCTTTTTATGACACAATAACTCCCAGAGCTGACCAAGGAAAGCCATTTGATGCAATCTTTTTGGATTTCAGTAAAGCTTTTGATACAGTCTCTCACAGGATCCTTCTGGACAAAATGTCCCAGCACTCAGCTGGATAAAAGCATCTTGTGACAGGTGTGCAGCTGGCTCATGAGTTGGGCAAAAAGGGTTACAGTGACATCAGACATCAGACTGGTAAACTGTCACTAGTGGGGCTCCACCAGGCTCCATCCTCAGCCCTGTGCTCTTCAAAATCTTCGTAAATCACTTGGATGCAGGACTGGAAGGGATATTGAGCAAGTTTGCAAGTGATGCAAAACTGGGAGGAACTGCTGACTCCTGTGAGGGCAGGGAGGCCCTGCAGAGAGACCTTAACAAGCTAGAGGGCTGGGCAATCACGAATTCTATGAATTTTAACAAAGACAAGTGCCAGATTCTGCACCTGGGATGCGGCAGCCCTGGATGTACACACTGGGGAATGAGGCTGGAGAGTTGCAACACAGAAAAGGATCTGAGAATCCTGATCAATCAATGGCAAGTTGAACATTAGTCAGCAGTGCCCTGGCAGCCAGGAGGGCCAAGCCTGTCCTGGGGTGCATCAGGCACAGCATTGCCAACTGAGCAAGGGAGGGGATTGTCCTGCTGTGCTCTGCTCTGAGACAGCCTCACCTCGAGTCCTGGGGGCAGATTTGGGTGACATGATATAAGAAAGAGATAAAGCAATTGGACAGCATCCAAAGGAGAGCAACAAGGATGGTGAATGGCCCTGAGGGGAGGCCATATGAGGAGCAGCTGAGGTCCCTTGGTCTGTTCAGCCTGGAGAAGAGGAGACTGAGGGGAGACCTCATTGCAGCTACAATTTCCTTGTGAAAAAAAAGGAAGGAACAGGCTCTGTGGTGACCACTGACAGGACCTGAGGGAATGGCCTGAAGCTGTGTCAGGGGAGGTTTAGGTTGGATATCAGGAAAAGGCAAGAGGGTGGCTGAGCACTGGAACAGTCTCCTCAGGGAAACGGTCACAGGACCAAGCCAAAGAGAGTTCAAGAAGAGTTTGGATAACACTCTCAGGCACATGGTGTGACTCTTGTCCTATGCAGGGCCAAGAATTGGACTTGATTATCCTGGGTCCCTTCCTACTCAGCTTATTCTGTGATTCTACTTAGTCAAAAGAAGTGGCAAAACCCTTCCAATTTTTGTCCCTGTAACTGCCATTATTCTTGTACAGCATATAGCCTGTAGAAAATCTCTATTTTAAAGAATCTTCTTAACTGTCTTTTTCATAGCATTAAGATGGATTCAATTTTTCCTCAAATCCTCACAAATTGCTTATATGAGACCAAATCTATAACTTAGCTCAGGTCAGTTCAGTAAAAGTAATAACTTTTATATGCAAAATGTGTAATCCCCTTTTCACCTCAGTTGGTTTTCTGCTCTGTTATTACTGCTCATTAGTATTTTAATATGCTAATCATTACATGCTTTTATTCTATTATTCAGAAAAATTGGAATTAATTTTCTAAGAGTTTTCAAAAATACACCACTAGACTGTAGACTGAAGTAAAGAAGTAAGGTTCAAAAGCATAGTTTCATAAGCTTAATAAAATTTATAATCGGAAGTTATACGGAAAATTTTAACTATATTGTTAGTGTTAAGTAAAAAACCCCTATTATCACAATGACAAATACATGCACAAAACTTTGCTTGCCACATCACTTGTCAGTGAAACAAATCACTGCTTAGATGTCAGATAAAAAGGTATTCAGGAAACATCAAATCACAGGAGCTCATGAATGACAGCTATTGATCACTCGTTGCATAAAAATCTCATCCAGAATATTCAGTCTAATGTTGAACCTCATATTCTAAGGGTTTTCAAGTTTCACTTCCAGGTGAGAAAGATGTTTTGCTCCAGAACTCCCAAGACTCTTTTGTACAATAAAATTGTTACTTTGAGATTACAAACATTTGAAGAAACTATGCAAATATGTAATTTTAAGAGGTGAAATAAAATTTCAATTTTATTGTTCATGGCAATGTACAAAAACATGACATCCTTTATCTCTGAAATACCTCTCTTTTATTTCTTAGGATATTTTCAGCTGTATTTGTAAACACAGCAGAAAACTGAACTCTTATTTCTTACACATATAGATATGTGTTTTTATACATATGGATCTTTCTAGATATTTTCTAAAAAGCAATCTTGACCCAAACACTCAGAGGAAAACTTAGAACTCTGAAGAAACACAGCAGATTGTTGTTATAGGAATGAAGAACTTTCACCTAGCCACTCTCTGTATGTAATTCAAGGTGATGTTCCTTGTATTCCTGATGGACCAATGTACAATTACTGTGTCAGAAAAGTTGGCTGTAACAATGTCAGACTTTTGAATTTTCTGTGGGAAATAACACAGGGAGACGAAGCTCCCAAAGAAATTCCCCAAAGAAAAAGAGAAGATCTCTTCATGTCAGTTTTGGTAGTGTAGATATATGAGTTAACTGCAACCAGAGCTTCCTTATTTATCTGAATAATGTTGGGGATTTCATGCTGGGGGTTCTGTTCTTGTCCATTAATGTATAATTAGACAATATCTCACAGAATCAGATTAAAATTAGTTATTACCTGCAATTTTTCCACATTCAGTCCTTCAACATCTTGTCTATTTAGCCAGAAATTCTCAAGTGACATGAATTCAGCATGAAGAGCTTCCCAAGTTGTTGTGAGAAAATGAAACCCTGCAGGGATTTTCTGGTAAGTCAGTGTAACATTTGGAAAATCTCTGAAGGAAACATGAAGTGGGATTAAAAACAGAAGATAAAAATAGAAAAAGACAAGGACAAAATAAAAGGCGAAGGAAATGTAGGACATGAACAAAAGAATAGATTGAGATATAGTACAGCAGAACTGCAGACAAACACAGAATAAGCAAGCTATGGAAAGCAGACAATATCCTGTCATTATAGGATTACAGAAAAGCAAGAATTGCGCAAAAGAAGTACCAGAAGTTAAAAATAAGGATGATGTTCTGATCCATTTGAGATCACTGTCAGAAAGTCAGTTGACAGAATTAAGCTACAAATACATAGGGGAAAAAAGATATACATACATATATAGGCATCTATATGTCCCCATGTATATGTATTCATATGTATCATGGAAAAGTGGGAAAAAATCTATGTATATTCTCAGAGCGCAGTTATAAAAAGAAGTATAATAAAGACACCTGGACATACTGAAAAATATCTTAATTGGGTTCTGATAGCAGTCTGGCAAGAACTTTTTTGCTGAATATTTGTCCTCTAGAAACAGCATAGAATAATGAAAAGACCTTGAAAGAAGACAATATTCTATGTCCATAAAATCATTCGTCTAGCTTCAAAATGGGATTCAGTACACTAAAAGTACAAAAGTACACTTTATAAATAACATTTCTATGCCCATGGATTTCTCTTGGTCTGGACACTGATGTGCAATCTTTTCAAGTCTGAATAAATCTTTAATTGCATTTGCATGGAGATTTTATCAAATGAAGGTAAGAAGCAGAGTTAATTTTCTGACAAGTCCTTAGTCTGATGACCTGCTCTATTATCAAAACACAAAAAATATGGTCTGTAGAAAACCCATTTGAGAGGATGTGGCTAGGAACTTTCAAGGTCTTAAAAAGATGAGAGGGATTTGTGTGTCAGTGTGAGTGTCTGACAAACAGATTATCATCACCTCTACCCCGGAGCAATTCTGGTATGCCACCTTGCAACTGTAGTCTATGTCAGAATGTCAAGCACCTTTGCAGGCCTTTCAGCCTTTACTCAACTCCTGGGAGCCAAGGCAGCCTCCCTTTGCCTCTGCACAACCATGCTCTCTGTGGAACAACAAATTTGGCTGTGGCAAGATAGGCAGCCGTTCCAAAAATACCTCTTAAAAAGAAATTACTTCCCATTACACTTAACAGCAAAATAAAGGAATCCCTCGAGCAGAATCCAATTTTGTTAGAACAGCCTCTCCAGGCAGCCTCTCCCTTAGGATACAGTTCTACTAAAAATGGTGCACTGCACATGTACACAACAAAGCATTTGTTTAGGGATGTTTTATATTCAAAAGATATAAGGAGACAGCTCTGGTCAACACTGTCATGCCATTACTCAGAAAAGGAATTGTTCAAGGAATGAAAAAGAAGTGTCATTCTAGAAATACAAACAATTACTTTGGTGTGTTTTGCAGCACGTAATTCAGGTATAACAGCATTTGAAATCTACACAAAAATAACCTTATACAGACATTGCTACACAGATTTTGATGAAAAACAATGATTGTAAACAACAACAACAAAAAAAGACATAAACAAACCAATTCGATCTAGTTGCATAAACTGCAGCAGACTGCTGATTTTCTTTTCCTTTACTGTAGTTCAGAATGTTTTTCCTTCCTACTGAGATGGTTGTTATGTGTGTACACATCACGGAGAAATGATAAAAGAGATTTTTTTGTTTGTTTGATCGAGAAATAAAGCTCTTCTGTTTTTATGTGCTGCATTACTGGCTCGGAGTAGAAACAGACAGCAAAACAGATGCATCCTATGTGCAGCCAGCCTGAAATGTACTGCAGCAGGACAGTCTAGACCAACATGCTGTACTATCTGTAAGGCAAAGCAAAACTGCTGAAGACACCAGGCCAGATTTCAAAAAAACCCCTAAGGGTGTCCTGAAGTTTTCCACTGTTTCTTCTCCATGTTCTTGCTATTTGAATTCACCTGTAACAGCTTCAACAGTTGTCTTACATCCTTATTTTCTGTGCATACAACACACAAGTTTATTGAATTAAATGCACTGAGCACACCCTTATCTGAAAGTTCTGTTTGGTGTCAAGGAGTAAAACTAGCAGAGCAAAGCACACATACCCCTAATCACCCTTGGGAATCTTGCTTCAGTGAAAATTGTGTTTTGATATTTTAAATTGTTATTTTATTAACAGATTTATTTCAATGCATGTTTAAAGTGTCTATTCCTCTTTACATTCCACTCGCTGGCATGGAACCTCTCACTTGAAAAATATTTCATAATCAACACATTTCCTTTCAACATTCCAGGGTGTAATCAAATATCTGTACAATGTCTTTCTTAAATGAAAGAAAACATGAAAAAAAGTAAATAATAGGCAAAGAATGAAACAGCTCAAAAAGATTGGTGATGCCAACAACTCAGGTGCTTCAGCACTTTATTTCAAGCAATTTAACCAATGAAACATTTTCTTCTGACAGAGAACTGCTCACAATTGAACATGATTTTTAAAAAAATTATCATTACATTTGAAATTCAAATGAAAGGTGTTACCAGAATATTTGTGCTGTAGATGAAGTTCCTGCTTACAAGCTGTAATCACAGACAAGGGATAAAGGATGCATTGTCCTTGGTAGTGAATATTCATGTGTGTGTGGCACCAGACAGGTTTTCTAAAACCTTGCTCTCTCTTGTTTTTTTCATGACAAAAAAATGGTCACCACAGACAGTCTGGGGTGCAGTTTTGTTTCAGCACTTGTTTGAGGAAAATTACCTGGTTATTTGAGGACCTAAATGTCTGGCTGATGCCTAAAACTGAAGTCAAAACAAGAGTGATTGTATATTCACTTTAACAAGCAGGAGAGGGCAGGTAGCTGAATCTGTTCTAACAGTTAAGATAATTGATATTTTTGTCTCTTTGAATGAAAGAATACCATATTATATTCTACTTTCTGGTTGCTAAAGGGCATTCAGTACTGAGATAATGAAGCTGGCAATGAACTTAGGAGCGCTGAATGGAAGCTGTTGCATGGAAAAGCTGAACATTATATTATTTTGAATTGTTAAATACCATCAAAATCTGACCACATAGAAAATTAGTATATTTTGTTATATGTTTATGTTATGGATATGTATATGATTATGTTTGTTTGGATTTTATCCCTTCTTGCAGGTGAGAGAAAAGAAAAGTTAAAACAAGCCCAGAATGGGGAAAAAAGTTAGTTTGGTTGTTCATCTGCTATATCAACCAGAAATATCTGTGGCTTCAAATTTATGAGAAAAAGTTTTGCTTTGAAATAGACAGATAACTGCTTAAAGACAGGCCATTTATTTAGCATTGAACACGGATGGGACTGAACCAGTGGAGTACAAAATGCTGACTTGTTTTTTTTATTATTTAAGTGATCAGAGTAAGGAGAAACTGATCTGAAAAAAGGAATAGGTATACTACAAAGCATAAAAAAATGCAAATAGTTGGGGCTCAGCAACCAGGGTCCTTTAGACTTCAGCCCACACCAAGCTCCACCAAGTCCTTTCTACGTGAGCAATGATTAAAAAACATAGGCAATAAAATTCCAAACTTTTTTTTTCCTTTATAAACTGGAGTTGTGAGTTTTGTTTTCTTTCAGTTTGTGGTTGTCCATTTTGTTTTTTTAAAATATAACTAAAACCAGAAAATTCCTTCCTTGCCTCATCTAGCTGCTACACCAGTAGTAAAAGTGTGTCTTCATGAGGGGCAGGACCACTGATTAGCTCCTCTTGCCCATTCAGCCCGTCAAGAAGTTGTAGCACCTTATATAATAAAGCAAAATGAAAACCAGAAAACCTATTTCATAAATGGGAGCACTTTACATCAACTGAGTGCTTGTAAAATCTTCTCACCAGAATAAGACTAACAGCTGGTCATATGAAATCTGAGGTTTTTTCCCCTGGCCTGTTAAAGACATGGATATAAATGAGAATTCCAGAAAAGTAATACTACATATAGCAGCATTTAGGTGATGGGATAAACTCTCTGAATATAAGAATATTCTCAGTTAATAATAAGCTTGTATTTCAGTGTCTTATTGGATCGAAGACCTCATGAATACCTGGCTTCTGGGCAGTGATCAGTAAAAGCCTAGTCAGTCCATTTTGAAAAATATGTATCTTGTACAAGAGCAAAACAAGGACAAGAGAAAAAAGGAGATTATTCTGAGAGCCCTGAAAATTTTGTAATTGGTGCACAGGAAAAGTGGGAAAGGTCATTATTAAGCCAGTGTAAAAAGTTGAGAAACCAGCTGTTCCAGATTAGCTGTGTTTACTTTTACCCAATTTTATTGGGACAAAGATAATGAGAAATGAAACAAACTGCAAAAAACTGAGGAAAAAGTGTAATTTGTAGTAAACTGCCTAAGTGAATCTTTAAGGTCTTCATATGGTAATAAACTTCATTCAGGGTGCACAGAAAAGAGCAACAGAATGTGAGTTTATTACTATGTATGACTGTGTAAGCCTTAACTAGGTTAGAAAGACATGAATTAAAAATTTATTCAAAGAATGATACTTCTGACATTTTTCTGCACTACTATTAATTATTACTGTGCCTTTGGAACTGTGTATAGAGTATAAAAATGCTCAAAATTTAAGTTTTTAAGTAGGTTTTGCTTCACTTTTGATCCCTGTCAACCCCAAAAATTTAGTATTCTGCAAGGACAATTTATAAAACTAAAAGTGCAAATGACTGCAGGAAAGAATATGAAAATATTAGTCCAGAACATTACATTATGTTTGTGGACAATGTACTCTTATATGAAAAGCCAAAATAATATGGGAATTATAAAATTAAATGTCACTTTCATTCCCTGGTGATTACTGTAGTATTGCATGAAAAAACTGAAAATTTTGTTCTCAAAAAAAATTCCTTAATACTAGTCTAATGATGTGGAAAACTAAGATGTTAAAAAGCAGTAGAAATCTTGTACAGGTACTGTAACTATTTGTTTATGGACTGTTGCCCTAGCCTGAATAAATCCTGTCCCTGGAGTCACATAACAATGACTGGCAGTTGTTCTGAAATATGTTGAGATTTGTGATGACTGTGTAATTCATAATGGTTTGCTTCCCCCTCATGCAAAAGAGTGACTTATACTGTGTGTCATGTGCTGTCTGTGTTTATTCCCCACATACTAATACCACTATCTTTGCTATTTTCATACAGCTGTGCAGCATGGAGAAACAGCCTCAGAACTACTTAAAGTTTTTGGGGTTATCAGCTTCAAGTTACCTTTGTCTACACTATCATTTTTTACCAACTATCTTATTTGACTCTCCTTGAACATTTGAAAATATTAGCTATGAGTCTCAAACTCCAAAGCCTTGATTGCCTGTCCATCTTTACTATGAACAAAATATTATCATAAGGATTATTCAGCACTGTGGACAGAAATAGCTAATTTGTAATTTAAAAGTATGTTCAATTGAACTGAAAATTTACAATGTAAAGCTCAATACATTTTTGTGAAGGGAAAACATACAGAAGAGCCAAATAGCCTCTAGAAGTAATTTTCCATATATGTGAACAGCAGGTTGAATGGTACATGGAAGATTTCTGTGAAGTATTAGCAGTGCATTTGCTACTTTGAAAACAAAAGATTTTTCATACTCGATGCAACTGATGGCCAGATTCAAACTGAAGCACTGGTACACATGTGTGCCAAAATGAGCCAGATATAAAACCTACACATTTCCCAGAATGCAGTTTGAGATGAATGAATGCCTTCAGTCCCTCATCTCATTGAGTCGAGTGATGCAAGATTAGACTTCTGTTCAGATCTTGTTAAATAGTTTTTGAACAATTCAAAATCTTTAAATCACTGGATACGGTAAATATTCAAAATACCTTACACATTCATGCAACTGCTGTAATAAGCTAATAAAACAGCAGAAATTGGGGTCTTTGGATCACAGTGAAAGTAAAGAGATCTTGTATTAGGCCCATTTTACTAAAGTATCAAAATAAAGATGTGAATCAGTGTTACATATCATCTGATATTTAGTTTGTCAATCACAGATGAAAGGATTAAACTTATTATGTTTATATGCAAACAGCTATATATATACATCTCCTACCTATCTCATAGAATCATAGAATGGTTTAGGTTGGAAGAACCCTTAAAGATCACCTTGTTCCAACACCCTGCCCTGGGCAGGGGCACCTTCCACTAGACCAGGTTGCTCCAAGCCGCATCCAACCTGGCCCTGAACACCCCCAGGGATCAAGCATCCACAACTTCTCTGAACAACATATTTTGCTGTCTCACCACCCTCAAAGTAATGAATTTCTTTCTCATATCTAATCTAAACCTACTCTTTTCCCGTTTGAAGCCATTCTCCCTTGTCCCGTCCCTACATGGCCTTGTAAATAGTCTCTGTCCCTCTTTCTTGTGGGCTCCTTTCAGTTGCTGGGAGGCTGCAATTGGTCACCCTAAAGCCTTCTCTTCTCCTGGCTGAACAGTACCAGTTCCCTCAGACTTTCCTTGTAGGTGAGATGCTCCATCCTTATTGTGAATAAGCCATTTGTCAAGTTCCTAAATAATTATGGCTATTTTCCACCTTTTTATACATTTAAAGGCCAATGGTACCTTTCCAACAAAACCTGCATGACTAATTCATAAATACCAAACAAGTAACCTTTCTTAGGGATTTTAAAAAACCACAGTGGTAGAAGTTTATGCCAAGTTGCACATCCTTCCCAACCCAAACTGGAGACAATTATTTGTAGCAAATACATCTGGACTGTGGGGATATACTATGCAAAGTCCAAGTATGTTTTATAAGCACATTACCAAATAGCATCAGCTACTATTGACACATTTTGAAATGAGCAATCATGCATTTGGAACACAAAAGCATGTCTTTTGTGGGACTAGGGCATTTCTGAAAAGAATCGTAATTAAATTGAGATTATGGATGTACACTGATGGTTGGAGATGGATGCCACCCATTTTGTTTAGAAATAATTTTTTTTTTTTTCTCAGAGTTGTTACTATGAGTCCTGTTCCTGACATAATCCATTTCTTTTTTCTGGGAGTGTGTAACAGTGCTATTGTTAGTGTGCCCTATAAAGGAGCATTATTTTTAAAACAGGAGACCAGAATGAAATGCAATGGTAAATACCAGCCCACAATGCGTATTTTACTACTATGATTGGGTATGTGGAAATCTAACATTTGTTAGCATCTCTCATTCCAGGCTCTTACAGTGCTTTATAAATACAGCACAGCTTTCCCAGTGCTACACTTCTGAAGCACAGTCACCCCAGAGTGGAGTGTAACAGCTATTTTGCTTCCACTTGACGGCTGTTGGTTATTATGACATGCTTCTTTCCTAGAGTTATTTTTCTGGAAAATATATGAGAGAGAAATCCACCCACCAGGAATAGGCAGAGACCATCTGCTGCAACTAATTTCATATTTATTGAAGGCAGCAGTTGTACCAAAATTCCAAAATGAGAGCCCAGTTACTATTATAACTTGAGCCAGTGGATGTGAAACGAAATAACATGTTCAGGATATTTCCATTCTACTAGCCATGAATACAGATCTCCATCAATATTGTAAACATTTTTGAATGCCTTTCCAAATTCAAGCAGGGGTCCTTTGAAACATTTAGGTTTTTTAGTCACTTGGAATGGGGTCATGTTGCCCGGACAAGTGTACCTAATCTTAGAAAACCAATAAGAGAGACCTTTTCAGTATCCTAACAAACAAAGGAACATGTGATCCGTGGTCAGAATTGTTGACTGTTCTATCTTTATGTACTGAAGTGCATATGATATATTAATAAAATAATTGTTTTAAATTTCTGCTGTGATCAGTAGAAAGAAATTGATACTCTACAGGGAAAATAAGAATTATTCTCTGAAGAAAAGTCTCTCTTTCCCTTTCTTGCTTTACTGATTACAGAATCAACATAATGTGACTATGTTCTTAATCCATATTTTAGCTGATCTGTGTTCCTATGATCAAAGTCAATGGAGAGCCAGACTGCAGAGCTCAGTGCTCTGCATTGACTTAGGTTTACATGGTCTGACTATCTGGAGGAAGATCTTTGTGACTCTTTGAAAGAGATTTGAATTTCTTCCATTAACTTGTCTAGACTCAGAATTTTATGTTTGTTTATGTTTTCTGTAAAAAAATATGAGGAATAATTATTGGGTATACTTAAAATAACAATTCCTCTTGGAAATGTACTTTTGCTGCTGTATGTTGCATAAAGGCTTAGTTTCCTTCTTACTCATTCTAGTTAACCCATCCCTACTCACCATCAAGTCATAAGAGAAATATTTAAAATTTTTGTGTGGATCTCATTAGTTCAAGTTTCTCTGCTTTGAGGCAGTACATGTATTTGTATATATATGTAAGAGAAAGTGTTTTGAAGACATGATCTGAATCCTACACAGCAAATTGAAAATTGATCTGTCTGTTATCCAACACATTTTATGTGAAATAAATCAGATAGAACCAAACCATAATCCATTCCAAATGCAGTAACTCAGCAGCTCAGATAATACAGGACAAAATCAATATGAACAAGACAAAAATGTAAGGCCGGTTGTAAGGTTCTGCAAGAAATGGATTAGGGAATGATCATGTTAAGAAAAGCATGAAAAGAAGGAAAAATTTACCATACTTGGTTTCCAACTAGAGGTTTCCCAGTTTTTTAAAATTCAGCGATAAAAAAAAATCAGCTAATAAAATTAATGCTTTTCCCTTAAACTAGTTGGGTCAACCTTTTCTAACCTACATCTAAACTTCAGGCTTTAACTTTCATTGCCTTCATGTCTCTCCCAAAACCACAAAATTCACTCAGCAGCTGGAAGACCACAGGAAATGGTGGAAACTATATATGGAGAGTAGATTGGGATCTAGTATGTTTGCATTCACATCTCTCAAGCTGACTTTAAATCATTCAACCTTGCATTATACAGGTCTTAAAGATAAGAAGATAGCAGCACATCTCAAAATATTTTCGCTTCCTGGCCTTCTACAGCCAATTTTTATGTAGTCCTGTAGTTAGAGTTGAGCCTGAAAGGCACAAGATTGATTCCTGCTTGAAAAAGCAGCAGCAGATTTTAGATAAAAATTCCGAGTTAAGATACTTCTGGAAAAGGGTTTTTGTGCTTTTTCAGTTGTTGGAGAAGGGTGAGGCTTCAGTCACTAGCACAGATAGAAAACACTAAATGATCTTAATGGCTGCAGTGAGTACCTAGGAATGACAGAGGAAAGGAATCTTGAAGTTTTATATATTTTGTGTCTTTAGTTTCCCTGGTTGACCAGCAGAAACAAATCTGAGTCATATTCTAACTCTTTAATTTGCCTGATCTTTGAGTGGCCTTTGGATTATTTCCAGAGCACAGTTACTAAACAGATTTTTATGAGAAACTTTTCCCAAGAAAAAAAAAGCAGCACTCACTGATCAAAAAATTACTCAATTTAAATGTGTATAATGTGACAATGAAAAGTAATGGAATTTAACAATATTGCCTTTTGAAATGAAAATCATGTTAAATACTTATTACAGTATCCAAAAAATCTAAATAAATTATTACCAATAATGTCTTAAAGTTATTATTACTAATACTAACAACAACAACCTAAAGGAGGTTCTTATTTGACATAAATTGACAAAAAATTACAAATGCAGTGAAGTAAAAAATTTTTAAGATGTTAATATCCTGATGATCTGAAAATGACATTTGAACAGCTCTGAGAATATCTTTCTTTCTGCATAGATCTTGACTAATCACACTTTCAAACTTGCATGGCTTACTTCAGTTTTAATGGGAGCATTAATAAATTGTAGTATTCACAGAAGTGTCTGCTTTTTTTGACAAAAAACTGGGAGATCACTTCTAGACAGGGTAAAATTATTTTCTGTGATAGCAGCAGTTGTCTTGAAACCAAGACAAATATTTTAAAATAAACAAACTTACTCAAGAGGTGATATGTAAGTTGACTTCAGAGCTAGAGAGGCGCCTAAAGAGGAAGTTTATATCAAGCTTTATATGATATGTCATAAGTGAAATCTAAGGGGTTGGCTTTCACATTTGTGGAGAAAGATAAAAAGTTAAGTTAATATTTTAATTAATGAATATATTAAGTGGTTGTTAAAGTTGGTAAAAGTTTACAGTTCATATCCAAATGTTTAATGTTATTTCTAAGTGTTAAACGAAGTTTTAAAATCTGCATTTTACTAACAAGTTTCTCTAAGAGTTTTTACTAGGATGTCAGTACTCAGGAGAGAGAACCCCCACCCGTGGCTAGGAGAGTATTTTCAGGAACTGGAAGTCCGCCTGCCTCTGAGCTCCAGGGCAATCATGCATTTCAATGAGGCAGCTTCCCCCCAGAAGTGCTGATGACATCACCCTGAGGACTGCTCCCTAGAAACCAACGAGCCATTGGTCAAGAGACTTCACATCAATCTTGGACTTTTACCTATCAGCCCCAACCTAGGAGACGGACTGAGGCTGGGCTGGGGGCGGATCGGGGGTGGTGATGGGAGGAGCAAAGGGGGCATAAAACCCTGTGCACAGTGGACGCTTGAGGTTCCTGCTTACCCTGGACTACCTGGTACGTCCTCAAGGGTTATCCCCTGCAGCCCTCAGGCTTGGAATTAGCCTAGGTAGAGCCCAGTGCTGGGATTTTAGGCCAGAATTTTATTTCTTTTCTATTTGGGACTAACGCAAGTGGAGCCCAGCACTGCAGATCCTTGTGGTGGGCTTTTAGCCCTATTGGGCATAAGAGTCTCTAATTGCTGTGGACCTGGATTTTTATTTTTCCTAATTATTTTTGTTAATAAACCTCCTTTTTATTTCAACAAATTAATAAGAGTTGGCTTCATTTTTGACATGATATCTGATAGTGAATTTGTTTTATGCGCACGAAAAGTGCATGGATCCTTAAATGGTCTTATTAGCATTAACCCTCAAAGTCTGTGGATAGAATAATGGGGTACCCATAAGCATGAGAAAAAAGAGAGTTGATAGAGAAGGTAAAACTTGTAAGATAAAGCAAATTGCAGTCCTCAAGGACACATTAAGTCAAGGTTACTAGATCTAAGAATATTTTTTAGTCATCCATTAATTTTCATATTATCCTTCACTGTAATAAGAAAGTACTGAGCTGACTAATTGTGCATACAAGGTGAGCAATGGTACTAAGAGATATTCCAAACACTTTCTGGAGGCATGGTTTAAAGGAGGAAAAGTTTCCACATAAAATACTTAGAAGGAATTGATCCTAGTCTGAGTTCAACCGTGATGCAAAGATTACGGGTTTGAACTTTAAACGAGTGTGGAAAATACGGAGAAAAACGCTTATCATTTTCAATAATGCCAATAGGTACCTAACACGACTAATAAATGCCATATTATTGGCAGGGGAAGGATGTGTATGTATTACAAGTCTTCTTTCAGACCAGATTTCCTTTTAATGTTACAAATAGGAAAACCTGGAAAAAGTAAGAAGCTACAAGCAAAAATAATGTAGCAAATCATTTAATATATGATTGAAGGAAGCAACATCAGAAAATCACGTTAATAAAATAGTCTGGTTTACATTAAACTAGTCAGATCTACAAGAAAATGACTCATTCTAGGAATCTAGTCCACAACCTCACTTCCCTGATGCTTAAAAACCTTCCAATATAGAGAAGCCTTCTCTTCCTGGCCAGCAGATCTCCATTTTATTAAAATCCTGTTTTTCTCTCCTGTGTGATTCCTCCCTCCTTTTCTAACTGTAACCTTAGGAACTAGAATTGTTTAATGCAGAAAAACTTTGTAAGCCTTCTCTCCTCATTACCTGGATAATCTGCCCATTTTGTTTCACAACTTTCTGTTTCAGTACATTTTTGTTTAATACAGGTGATCAAGATGGTAAAAGATATCGTAGACAAAATTCTCTAAGTGGTGTTTTGTCCAATAGCACACGGTTTCCCATATAAAATACCTAAAATTACTTTTTCATAAGTCCATCATAACATCAGTTTTTAAGAGCACAGGAAGCTGCTATGTCAGACATTTCTGTTTCTGTCAATTGTTAAGTTTCCAGATAATTGAGAAAAATATTGCTATTAGTTCCTCTTCACAAGGCTATGTGTTTCAGTTAAATTCCAACCTATTTCTATTACTGTAGTCCTCAAGATCTTTGACTTCCTGCATGATATGCAAATTGTCCTTCATATTTACTTGACTCTTAATTTTGTATGATAAATATTTTTCAGCAAGGTTTTATTTTTGTGCCAAATTCATTAATGAAAATATTAAAGATCTGCTGGATGAATCCTTGAGGAATTCTGCTACTGATCTTCCTCTAGTATGATATTTTTATTTTTTTATTACTATTTTCATAAATTTTCCTTTGTTGGCACATATTTTTATTAGGTCTTTTGTGCTTTCACATACGAAAAAAGGCAGAAAACAAGTCTCCACCTGGGCTTTTAAGTTCAGTTGACTTGAGTAACTAGGTCCCCTAATATTTGTAAGTTTGAGATACAAATCTGTAGTTTCAGAATGAGTTTTTGCTTATATTTCTATGTTCAATCGTTATAGTTTGATGTAAATTTTTATAAACGCTGGATTATATATTATGTATTATAGGATCCTTAAAATTCACCAAATATAACGTGGAAAATAGCATAACATCTTTCAGGCATCAGAGGTGTGTGAGGTACTTCTTTATCCATCACATTTTGTTTTCAAAGTACATGCATTAAATTAATCTGTATAACTATTTTACTATATAGCGTAGGAGCTGCTAAACTCAGAATCTTTTTAAAGACAATAAGGAAACAGGTATTATTGTTAATATCATTGAGATCTTAATAATCTGAAGAATTTTTATTATAGAAAAAAGAATGAATGTCTAGATACAGAACAGTTTTGGTAATAAAATTACAATTATTACTCACAATCATTTTCTACCCCTTATTCTGATGTCATGTGCGGCCTATGGCCACAAGGTGTTTATGGTCACACGATTTTAGGACTAAAACCATGGTGCTACCATACATCCCTTGGAAAATAAAAAGAAACCAACAGCCATAGTCCCCCTCCAACAAGAAAAATAACTGCCAAGAGCTAAGCTAAGTAAAGTCAATCTGTAAACAGGTCAGGAGCAGCTCAGAGGGAGCAAACTTGGCAAAACTCTGTCACTAGTCCTTGCATTTAGACTGTGGCCTGTTACTAGCCAGGACTACAAGATTTGCTATGTTTATGATAACAGCTGTAATTAAGTAGAGTGTAAAAATCTTAATCAGGAATTCTTACTTCTTGGTTTAAATATTTAAAGCTCTCTAATGATTCCAGATGAATCCAGGAAAGCCTATGGAATGCATCCAGATTAATCCAGGTCTTTGAGACAATCTGCATTTCTCAGAGCTACTAATTTACCTTCTGTTTGACTCTCCTTCCCCCTTCCCCCTCAACTGATGTCCCTGGGTATATTGTGAGAATGAATGAGCAAAAATCAGATAAAATTTGCCAGACTATGATAATGTGGCATTCTGAATCCCCAGAATAAAATCCATTTGTGGTACAAATCTATAGTCTTAAATTCATGGTGGTGTTTTGATTTTAATTTTCTTCTACAGGACTTAAAAGAGAAAGGCAATTTGGAACTCTTCTTTTGGTCTGCAATCTTAGGCATTTTATTAAGGATTACTTTGTTGCATGTAAGTTAATTAAATCACTGAAACATGTCTAAACATAGCAACTTAAACACTTTTGACAGAGTTATGAACTATTTAAATAACATCATCTAAATTTCATTAAATTTTTAGCCCTCATTAATTTCTAATTTGCGTATTTCAGATGTTTATTTTTTCACAGTGCTGCCATTTTAGAGTTGTACTTACCATCACATGCTTCCTATAAATGTTCAAAATACAAAGCCTAATGTATCCTTGTTCTCACGTTGTACAGTACAAAATTGGTTGAAAAAGACTGAAAAGGTTTCTTACTTCTGTGTAGTCTGATTTCTCTTTGGTTGAGATAATTTTTAGGGAAACATATCTGAAATGTTTAATATTTATTTTCAACATTTATTTTGCACAAAAACACCCTCTTGTTCAAACATTTGAACATAATAAATATTACAGGAAAGCACAGACAGTGTTGCAGAAAGAGCCAAATATTAAATGTTAAAATGAGTTTTCCTGAAAATTGGAGTGTAAGTGTGAACAAATGTTTTAGCATTTCCACATCTGCCAGTCTCTTAACTGGTCTGGTCCTTTAGGAGTTGAACAAATCTTTAACAGACAAAGTGCTGGGAGAAAGAAATGTGTGAACAGACTAACTTGGAATGGATAAGAAGCAGTTTCTGTGTGATTTTTTTCAAGTAAATCTTCTCTACATAACTGTTTTGGTTTATAAGTATGGAACAGTTGCAAATTTCTTGGTTCTACTGATAATCTTGTTTGGTTTTCCAGTTTTAGATTTAGCAGCTATATATTTTCTTATCTACGTAGTGCTTGATTTCTACTTTTTGTTTTTCAGAATTAGTGTTTTAACACTGTTGCACTAAAACCTTGCTTAAGGACAAAGAAGAAGCACATCTTGTATATAATTAAACCAAATAATTTATTAATATAACTGAAATATTAATATCTAAACATTCAGTTTAGATCAAAAGTGCTACACAAAAGGAAGGGCAGTGCAGTTTGAGCTGTTTTACACAGATGTGGTTGCTATCCCTTTTCCCAGTGTTGTACTCAACCTTTCTAGGCCACTGTCACTCTAAGGTTGCTGTCCTCATGTCTGTGGCTGTGGTGACATGGTTACAAACACCTGGCCTATCTCACTGCAAGGAAGGTGATGATGATATTGATTGCTCCTCACTCTATAATCCACTTGGTGTCAATCCTCTTGCTTGCTGGCAGCCTTTTACACCTCTGCTCTGTCTTCATTGGTCTGTAACATGCAGGTCGCATCTTGATTTGCTGTGTATGTTACATTTTATTTGTGTGAGATATTATTTCTTTACTTTCTCTGCTACACTGAAAAGTACTTTTGTCCAGCTGCAGGTCAGGATTTCCTCAAAAGACAGCAGGTGAGCTGTTTATGGAGTCTGCAGTGCAAACTGGGGCCCCTCACCTGCCATCCCACGTGTGCATCTCTGCACCACATCCTGTGTCTCTGCTTCTCAAGTCCTCTGCTATCCTACAAAAACAGTTTTTCTCTACATCATCATTGCAGTAAGAATCATAAATATCTCATTCTGCCTAAAATAACTGCTGGTTCCTGTTAGGTGTAGAAAGCATTGTACCATACACAAGTAAACAAAAGTAAAACAAATTAACCACAGACACCTGTCCAATTAGAGAAAATACTGTCACAGCTAAGCCAAGTTACAGATTAAGAAAATTTCAGACAGAGCAAGCCTGATAAACTTCAGTCTTGAGGCCTGTCCAGCTTAGCACAGCACTTAGGGCCTGGTATTAGCAATGGAAATACAGCTTTTGAGGCTGCACAGTCACATCACATTTCAGTAAAGTATTCATTGATGTTACTCAGTAGCTTTCTTAGCACACTCATCAAGTTGAACCCATGTATGGACATTTTCTCCTTCCATTTGATTATGAAACCATTTAAATCAACATAAAATCATATTAGATGCAAATCCTGCAATGCTGGCAGAAGCCAGTTGAAGAATTAAAAAATAATTCCAATCACATTGACAGATGGCAGCACTTCATGCACCTTAGTGAATGGAAGTGCAACAGAAAAAATGAATTTGGCACACAGACCTACTAGCTGCCCATTTAGCATATTACCTTTAAAATTTTCCATTGCATTCCCTCAATCTGATTAATAGGTAGTCATCAAAATGTATCTCATACATCTGCAAAGTTCCCATCAGACTCGTGAATGGACCTGGCTGACCAGAGATATTACTCTCCGTGGTCTGTAGCAGTGCTTCTTGGCTTTTTAGATGCACTCCATCTCTAAATTGTTCTGTTTAATGGATGAAGATGGTACTCTGCACTTGTTGCAGATGGACTGGGGTGTATCTGAGTCCACTAAGAGCCATTCCTATCTCACCTTCCTAATTAAAAATTCTTGTTTGAGACTCCTGTTGAAGATACCTTTTTTCAAAAAAAAACATTTGAATGCCATTAACTATAAGCTACAAATTTTGCCTTAATGATATGAGTTCACATAATTAAATATTGCATGAAAACTTGTAATCAAACTAACATTTGGATGCCAGTAGTAAAAATAAAAATGTGAACAATAATGTATGTGGATTGTCATTACTCAAATGCCAAATATTCCCTCCCTTCCTCTCTGTCCTTTTTTTGTCATCTGTTTGGTGTTTCAGGTTCAGTTTGGTTTTATTGGAACACTGCACATTGTGCAAGGCTCCACATGAGGACTTCACAAAATATTATGGGAGGTAGGAGCATCTGGCTGGTTTGGCTGAAACTCCCTAACAAGATTAGTTACTATGGGACGTAAAATAAAATCAGAAGCTGAAGCAAAAGATGATGTTAATGAGAAAACTTCTTGGCTTTATCATCAGCCAAACAGAAACACAACCAATTTTATACCTTTAAAAAATGCCAAAATATCTCAGTAAATAAGAAACAGTTACTGTATATATCATCAAAGTCATTGAGAGCTACCACCTGAAATACACATTTTTTAAATCTAATGATTTTCTTGAAAAGCTATCATTGATCTACAGTTTCACTGTTTAAAAAATAAAATTTTCTATCTAGTAAGTATTTTTAACCTGAATTTCAGGTTTTCAGTTCCTGAAGTTTTACTTGAGAAACCTATAATTAAACAGCCAGGGTACTGGTAGGTGTTTCAACCTCAAAGTGGACTTCTTGCTGCACTGTGGTGATGTCTGTGTCTATTTGCACATCAACATTATCAGCCTGACTGGGGGAGGGTGGGTACTAGAAATTTTCTACTGCTGTAACACTCAAAGCAAAATGTGTCCCTGGCAAGGGGGCTCCTTCCTTCTTTTTTTCCTTTCCACCTGTGTCCTGTGTATCTTCAGTAAGTCAGGTTACCTTTGAGGTATGCAGCCAATATGGAATATTGAATATTCCAATGTGGAATCAATCTCTGGTGGAAACCTGAGACACAGCCTGTCCTGTTTCTCAGTGGAGAAACAAGTGAAATTCATATCAGTCCTTGCTGTGAAGATAATGTCTAGTTTACAAATCAAAAGGAGTTACAGTCCTTTGGAAAAAGATTAATTAATTTTTTTTCTAGCTTCCTTGCAACAAAAATTAATTATTATGAGAAATAGTGGTAATTTTAAAGACAAGATTGATGGGAATTTATGAAGATTTCACAGAATATCTATAATAGATTTTGCCCATGTGTATGAATACGTGCTTTGACTGTTCAGTTGTAAAAAATTGCTTTGAACATAGGAAACTGAATGGGTTTTAGTCATTATTTTCATCTTCCTGAAAGATCTCACTGGAAGAGAAGAATGAAGATAGGTAACACAAAAGACAAAAATATGTCAGTGTTACTTGAAATCAGATTTGAATACACATTAGTCCTGTTTTCTGTCCGCAGTAAGACAACAGCATAAACCTCTATCTGGCAGATCAGCGATAGCATAAGTGTTCAGATAAGAAAGAAGACTGCTGCATCCAGAAAACATCTCCCCACAGCTACTGTATAATGATTTATACATTAAACCCTGAATTTTAATATACTTCTTCAGTGAGGTTTATTATAATTAATGACAACTTTTAATACTGATCTAATCTGGTGTTCTTTGATGTCTTGATCTCAGTCACTCTCTGTAATCATACATTTCACTGTTCAATTAAATGCTGTGATGTGTTTCATTTATTCAATGAAATCGTGATGAGAAAAACAGAAATTGCCTTGAGTCGACCCATGGAACACTCTTAAGATATATGAATCATGAAGCTCCATCTGGAATAGCCTCCAGAACACAGCAGGACAAGGGACATGGGCATGGGAACCAAAAGAAGAGAGATAGAGCTTTCTTCAGGAAATGTAAGGACTAATAATCCTGATCTAACTAGTCCATATTTTATTGCAGTATGTTTTACAGTGTTTAAAACCATTTTCAAACATTCTTATACATGTCTCTTTTCTAGAGAAAAAGTCAGCGTTGCTATAGCCACTTACAGGTAAGTTTTTTCATGGCTTTGTCACCCTTCTCAGAAACATTTATTTCATGCTGACATATTTCTCACGAATGCTCAGTGCACAATTGCAATGCAAATTAAACAATGCTGTTGGTTTCTGATAGAATAATAATACTTCACTCTGAACATGACTTGGTTTGCATTTTTCCTACCAGTTGCACATTGAGCAGAAGTGAGACTTTTGCTTTTTCCCAGATCCTCTCTGAAAAGTGGCATTTTCTAAAGCATACAAGCCCTTTGTTTTATTTCCCTGTGGTGAGAGATACTTGGAGTCCATTGATACTAAACCTCATTGGTATCCTGTACTTCTCATAAATCTCATGTAGACATCTAAAATTCCCCAGTTGTCTCTGGTTCCAGACTAGATTCATTGGTCTACAAGAGTGTCTGTTTCTAATAATTTCATTTTAAAGGTATTTAAAAAATATACAAAACAAGTCCTTTATGAAAGAACTTACTGGCATACTTCCTGTAACATTTTGACGTGATGGAAATCAAACATTAACCCCTATTTCCTTTTTCTGCCTCCTAGGCAAGTTTGTTTCTTGTTTTATTACATCTTACAGGATTCCGGGAGAACTCAGGGAGGCTACAGTAGATTGAAAGTCTACAAAACTATCAGCTGGTTCTCCATTATTTTGGACCTTTTAAAGCAAGAGCTTTGTAAGGGATTTTTTGCTTGTAGAGCTGCAAACAGGCTACATTTTACTACCAGAATATCCGAGAGCCTCGGTGTGTTCTGGTCTGACTGTCCTCAGGAAGAAGAGGGAGGAGCCCTGTAATCAGCTGCCTTTCATGCAAATGCAGATAAAGACCACAGATGTAGGTCACACACAAAAGGCAGAACTTAATCACTACTATTCCTTGGAAACACAGTTCAATTCTCAGCAGTGTTTATGAGCACTTAAAAGAGTCTTTAAGAAGAAATGTCAAGCACTTTAGTTAATGCTTTCTTCAGCCACGCTGTCATGTCCGTAGATCTTCGGGTTTTTCCAGCATTTCTCAGACTTTGCATGCTTTTCTGAAGGAAGTGAGGCTGCAACTTGAGTAGAGCACAACTTGGGTTTGTGCTTACAGCAAAAAGCTTTGCCGTGATTTCTGTAACTAAAAATTGCGTGAGAATGAATCCAGCGTCTCTTCAACCATGGCTCCTGGGGCAAGAGAGGAGTGTTAACCCTTAAAAAGTTATGTGACAAATATCAAACTTGGCTTTAAGAATGGAAACATCTTACCAAGGCATTTTACCTTTAGATTAATTTCATGGAATAGTTGCTGTAAAGAGGAATATTGTGGGCTTAGTCTAGTCAAAACTTTAACTGATGCTATTTACAGTAATAGCCCTTCCAACAGAGTGCGAAGACAGGAAAACGTAGAAGTGAGAAGTGCTTGTGCAGTCTTTTCTGAGTGGTCTGTACATCAAAAAATCAGTCCTCTGATCTTACCAGCAATCAGATGCTGAAATTAGATGGCCTGAACTGGATCAGAAGCCATTGAAAAATTCCTGTTTTCACATATAAAAATGAAATTAGATTATTTCTGATACAATGAAATATGTTTCTTTACAGTCAGTTGGAAGGAGACTGTAATCATGCAGACTGTATTTACATTGTCATTTTTTCTACTCCTAATTCTGCATTTGCATCTTTGCCCCCACCCAGATATCAACTCTCTACATGTTTGGATACATTTGGATTTTGAATTGTTGCTTACCAGATGTGTTCTTGAATGAGAAAACTCACATGTAGGGAATAGATTCATCGCATAATTCTACAATTCTATGGGTAATTGGTAGGCATTGCATCACTTGAACAAATATTGGTAATACAGCTATAACTCTTACAGACCTCATTCTGTTTAATCTGACTGCAGTCTTTCAAGGCTATATAGCAAGCTATTCACTTTCTCAGGAGTCACGTCGTGCTCAGTACTGGCAGGTTACTGTGAATGGCCATGGCCTGTGACCTGTGAGAGAGTCTTCTCATTCCCTGGCCAAATCCACATCTGTACTGTCAGGTTTTTTAGATGCTCATATATATATATATAGCCAATGCAATATGACTCAAGTAGTTTTGAATATTTGCAAAGAACATGAAAATTGTTACTTAGTATTCAGAAGCTTTCTGTACATTCATTGTACCTGGAACATTCATAAGAGGTGTCATTCTAACTGTGAACTAACATTGATTCAAATGAAAATAGTTGAAGGTAGTTCCTTGCAGGCCTTGGATCAGAAATAACTGCCCAGAGCACACAGTCACTGATTTGCATGTCTCCCTGTGAGTCACCACTGAGACTTTCTGTACAGATGCTGTCTGCATTACAAGACTGCTTCATGCATCGTTACCTAACAGGCTGAAATAGATACTTGAGTTGCTGAAAGCCATAAATGGAAAGTAGGAAGCCAAATGCCATCTTCTAAACACGTTAGTCTGTTTAAAATGTATGTGGAGCAATGGACAGTCTCTGCCTCCATAGAAGGATCAAGAATGAAAAGAATACACCAGAAACACCTCTTATCCTGTCCTTCATTTTGACCTAATCATCCATCCCATCCTTAGCAGAATGAAGCTGACAAGCTTCTAAGCATGACAAATATGTGCTTTGTTTGATAAACAACACTTGCCCAGCCAGGCATTTCTTGCAGAATGAGGAACTGAAAGAATTTGATCAGTACTAAGCACTTTTCTGTCTGACATGAACCAGTTCTTTCCCTCTCCTAGATGTTTTGGTACAGCTCCAGCTCTTGTTTCTACCTGACTGCTCCCAGCAACACACCCCTTTCAACACCAACAGTATACTTCCCCCAGCAAAGATAGTCAGACTCTATGGTTCATGCCTCACCTTTCCACAAAGTAAGAAACACGACCTTGGGCGGACAACTTTAGTGCTTAAAGGAGCAGTGAAAGAGTGAGATTTTCATCTATCAGTTTTTATAGAGAATGAGTTGTAATAACTGGATAATTTGGCTTATGAGTGTTATTATTACTGAAACTACACTAATAATAATTCATTGATTAAACCCTCAAGACCATAACTGTACTAACCATATATTCCTGGCTTCACATATAAGGTGTGTTTCTGCAATCCAACTGAACTGCTTACCATATTTTCTCTGGAGCCAGTTCCTGTGGAGTAGCTGTTCAAATATATATTCAACTACTCCTGGGGAATACAGGTAGCCTAGGCTTTAATTTTCAGTGCAATAACCAGCTCCTTGCCATCTGCAGGTTGTTCCAACAATATCTATACTGTGCAAGACACAGAGTATTCTTAAATGTCCTCACCATATCCTTGGCAAGGTCCTTCTAGGACATCTCCACACTTTATTTGCACCCATTGTGCCACTCCATTACCTAACACAGAAACTCTCATTAAACTGTTATATTCAGTACTGAACTTGTTGCACCTGCAATTGAGACAGCATGAATGCTGTGAAGCTGAATGAAGAGAAGGCAGAGTAGACACCAACACTGTGTGTCATCAGAAGAGTGTGCATGTTTTTCACATTCCACAGAAAACAGTGATTTCCAGTAATCCAGCTAAACACATTTCCCTAGTCCTGACATAAAGAACAGTAAACAGTTGCTTTCAAAGGAATTCAAGTTTCAGAAGAGTGATGAGACTCTACATCATCTACTAATGACTATTGTTGTGAATTTACTTTATTCCGACAATTGGCTGATGGATGGCATAATACAGCTCTTACAATTCTAGAGGGGATTTCAGCAAAGGGCTCTTTCTTAGAATAGCAGTTTATTGTAAAGAAAAGGTCCTGAAAATGGAGACAAAAGGGAGACTTTTAATCAAAGCACTAATGTGGGTTGTCAGTGATGAAGCTCTTATCATTCCACCACAAGCAGTGGCACTCAAAGAGAGATTCTGTACAGCAGTAATAGAGGCTTTTAAATCATTTTTTGTACTTTAAACATAGGGAGATATTTGATTGCTTCACAAAACATTACTCAGAAAGGAAAATAACTGTGAAGATGAGTTCTGACCTTCTTTTTTTTTCTGGACACTAGAGCCTATGGTTATCTCTTACTAAAGCAAATAAAGTAGTTCAAGCACAGTTAATTTAAATTCTGTCTGCAAGAAGCCTTCTAATTAGTGACAATTTCATTGTTCCAATGACATGGGTATATCTCTATAATGGAAAATAACATGAAGGGAAAGTGACTGATCTGGTAGGAGGGCTAGACCCATAATGGACTTAGAATATCAAGACCAAAAAATACAGATAAGTAGGGTCAGCTCAAGGGATGCATAACTACCTATGGTGATACTTAAAGGTGAAGAAATACCTAACACGTCTGTCTGAAGCATAGGGATAGAAGGTTTTCACCAGCACCTTCTAAATTAGATTAATCACATTAAGAGATCACTGTAGATTTAATGCAGAATGAAATAATTAGTAGCTGTTAAAATAAGATACCATAAAATGTTATTTTGCCATAGCAAGAATTTCAGCTGCAGTCTCCTGGTCACTTTCAGTTGGAGGGAAATCTTTTTTTGCCAGGTTTCTTTTTGTACTCCAAAACACTAAGTCTAAGGGCTTCCACAATGGAGTTCACATAATTTGATAGTGAGTGACTTTCACTGAAGATCATGTTACAGAGCTTAAATATTTAAGCTGCTGCTTCCTTTTTTATTTTTATTACCTTAGGGCTCGAAGCTGTTCTAGTCATAGGTGCTGATTTTGGCTATGCAGAGAAAAAGCTGAATGATGCTTGGAAGTTACTTATTTATTTATTTATTTATTTATGCATTCATTCATTTAATTCCTGTTGAATAGAAAAGGAATGAAATATTTGTAATTAACTGAAGGATTCTGCTTCTTTTTTTTCTGACAGCTAGTGACGCAATTTCATACATCCCTTGGTTATATGGAGGAATGCTGTATCCAGCTGAACTCCAAGGATGATGGTGACAATCCTGTTCAGAACTAAAAAAGAGTCCAAGCATTTTGCATGTGGTAACATGGTAGTAAGGACTGTTATTTCACACAAATGGAATCTCACAGGGTCAACAAAAGTGACATTGAGTGCACTGACGTACAAACAAAATTTTTGACCCCCACAAAATATCCCAAATAATATAGACTTTGAATAATGCAAAATATAATTTAAGAAGTTTATTTTTGACTATGAAAGCTGTTATTTTTAGTTACAGTGTTTGATTTCATCAACAAAGAAACATGAAAATGAGGATTTAGTTCCTTAACAGCAAGATTCCATTGTTTATATACAGAATGTAAAACTATGGTTTTTGTCCTTGCCAAAATCTGAAAAAAAAATCCATAAGATAAAATGGATGAAGCTGAGCTTGAGTTCTTTCCAAAGTCCTTGATTTTATTTAAAGAGTAATAGACAACTTAGTTTTGCATGGATTTGCAATACAATTAGTTTTTAATGCTTGTGTCTTGATAACTTTGCAACTAGTAAATATCCTTAAATGCATCAAAGACATTGGAAGAGTTAAAAAAGATGGAGTTTTGGCCTAATATGCATTTCCTCTGTATTCACTGTCATAAAAATGAAAATTAATGTACTTGAAAACATTGCTACAATATAAGAAATATTCAAATGTTGACATAGTTTGTTTCTATTCAGTCTAAACTTGTTTTTAATATTAGTGTATTTCAAGAACCAGAGAAAGTAATTTGAATTTTAATGCAAACACAACCATTCTATGACTTTATTAAACTCTCTCTGCCTTTAATGTTTTAACGTCTATTTCAAATATTATGCTTTGAATGATTACTTTGCATTACATGTGAAGTGGAAATTTAGATTTTTTTTTTCTGTTTTAATGTTATTGTAAGTGCCATCCCCTCCTGCTAAGATAGTAAATTATTTGAAGGGGTGAAGAGCCTGATTACAATGGTTTTTTGTCATCACATAAATATTCCAAGAAGCAGTGCTGCATATTTATATCAGCATTTAATAGCAAGATCACTTGACAAGGATGTGCTCACTAGAAAACAAAGTAGAAAATAGTACTTATACAGATCACACATATTTAAATGATGTTAGCTCACATTTTCTAGTATAGTAGATCAGGTCCATCACTTTTCCTAGTCACATAAAATCATTGGACTTTTGTCTCTGAGACTCACTCTCTTCTTCAAGATGTCAAAGAGGTAGAAGAGCCTGGAAAAAATTGCCTTTTGAGTATGAAGGACAACAAAATAATTTTGTTGGGTAAAAGATTAAGATTGAGCACAGGCAAATACTGAACACTGGCATCAAAGCATACTGTTTTTATCCCTCCTCACTTACTGCCCTACTAGCTGTACTACCTGCTTCCATTCCCATCCCTGATGTTTTATGCTCTTTGCTGATGGCTTTCCAAAACATTTACACTTACCTTCTACTTCCACTATACATTCTGTTTGGCCTAATTATTTACTTGCCATATTCACCTAGAGTGCCATGCACTTGAGGTCTGTGTTATAATTTCTTTCCTGCCCACCAGGTACCAGCCAGCATTCTGGCTGTGCCTACTCCTCTCCCCACCACACTACTTCCAGCAGCCCTGCCTTCCCTTGCTTCTCTGCCCATCCCACCTCAACACCTTGTTCCCTCATCCTCTGGCACTTTTCTCCCTACAACTTGAGCTCACTTCTTCCCCCTGTATTCTCAACACCTCAATCTTGAATCCTGTTGTTGATATGTGGTGTCCCTGGCAGAAAATTATCAAAGCTTTGGGACTTGTGTCTTTTAGTCATAGGGGAGTTTTATTACAGAATATTTCAGAATAAGAGGAGAAATAAATATATGACAACAACCTGAGAAGCACTACTGAAAATTAACTAGTTAAAAGTTTTACAAATAAATGAAAGCAATTATTATGCCAAATTTGTGCTCTTTGCAATTTCTTCATATTAATTTTATTATCTAGAGATTAAAATATATTTTCTTCCATTGTTGTTTTTTGGAAGGGTGAGGTGTTTACTTTGGTATTGTTGTGGTTTTTTTAGCTAGCATTTATCGCTGTCTGCTACAGTGGCTTGTGTAGTAGGCACTTATTACATTTTAAATTCCACCCACATTCTCTTGTATTTCTAAATATGTGAGTCTGATGATTCTGCAACTGAGAAATGTTTTGTTTCATTTAAAAAAAATCAATTAGTTGAGCCTTGTACTTATGATGAACTTCTGTCAGACCTTTTGACTTGGAGGAATTGGATTGCAAAATGCCTTCCAGCTCTTTATATGACACCTTGAATGGACTTTTATTCTATCATCCATCAGTAATAATAAACTCAATTTATGCTTAATTAGTCATGACATTTTATCATGTCTGGACAGAAACAACTGTTTAGCTATCTCCAAAGAGTGATTGTTGAGAGAGTTGGGTTGTTCTGGGAGGTCTAGCATGAAGTATCCAGGGAGATCTTATTGCAGGATTTCAATACTTAAAGAGGGCTTATAAGAAAGATGGGGGTAGAATTTTTAATAGGAACTGTAGTGATAAGAGGTATGAGTTTTAAGCCAAAATTTTTTTACAATGAGTGTGAGGAAACACTGTCAGAAGTTGCCAAAAGAGGTTGCAGATGGCCCATCCTTGAAACATTCAAGGTCAGATTGAACAGGGCTTTGAGCAACCTGGTGCAGTTAAAGAGATCTCTGCTCATTGCAGGTGGTTGAAACTAAAAGACTTTTTATGGTCCCTTGCAACCCAAATCATTCTAAGACTCTGCGATTCTAAGAGAAAAATCTAGTTACTTCAATTTTATGTGTTTCTGAGATAGCTTTGTGCTGAAGTGAGTCATAAAAAGGCTGCCTGAGACCTCACCAGAGAGGGGAATCTCTCAGCTGCCCCATATCAGACACTGCCACCAAGCCTGAGGAAAGTATTGACTTCCTCACTACACCTCTGAATAAGGAAGGAGGAACTCTATACACCATGGGCAGAAGAAAATCGATAGATTACTGTTTTGGCTGTGATATCTTAGATGTCTTGAGGATAAGGAATTTCTTATTTATTTCCCTGTATTAGATGCTAGGGCTAAAATAGATATTCCATCTGAAACCTATTACATGTAACCAGTGTAGAGTATGATTCATACAGATAAACTCAGGCACCTGCTATCATTTGAAATGCTCTGTGGTTTCCTGCCTGTCCTCTATCTGATGCTTGTGTTTAAGTAGCACTAACAGATATGGAGAAAGGCATGAGTAACATAACCTAACTCTAATGCCATCTTCAAGTAACATGAAACAAGACACCAAAAAATCTGAAAAGACCATGCTCCTCCCATCATTCGGAACTTTCAGGATCTCTTCTCCCCTGCTTTTGTTTAGATTAGGCCCAGTATAAATAGTTTGAGTTGAAAGAGTCCTTTTAATGGTCATCCAGTCTAACTCCTCTGTAATGAGCAGTGACAACTTCAACTAGATCTATTATATGACTAAATATCTTACCAAAATATATATATATCTTGTTTTATACTGTGTAAAATATAAAAAAATATGACAGTCTATGGAGTGAAATCCAATGGGAACACCAGAAAAAAGCAAACTTAACATATGAGTAAGATGCAGACAGAGAATGTTACAGGTTGCTGATTTATAATGTGAAGCTTCTATCACAATGACCAGCATGAATGTTTTTTAAGATATGTTGAGTTCAGGGACTGTTTATTGTATGGCATGCAAGCTTCATGCAGATACTTTTGTCTCTTTGTTTCCTCTTGTGGAATGTATAGTTTTAAATACTAAAATGTTGTTTCATCATGACTGGTTCCTATTAACATATTTAGCGTTTCTCACATCACATACACAAAAAAAAAACCCCAGAAGTGGTGCTTTTGTTATTTCCATTCTACCTTTATATTGTCTTACTCAGAAAACATACAAATGCGGGAGCTATGTAAGAAATAATTAAATAACAGAGCCCTATCTGGACTTCAGTCCCAAGGGCTCAAGCCAGTGTCTGAAAACATTTTATTTCAGTCCAAACAAGAACTGCTGTGCTAATCCCCCCGGAATGCAGCATTTATTACTTACCTGGCAGGTGTGAAGCATTGCATGCTAAACGGATTATCCCCCCCTCCTTCTCTCCACCTCCTGCTTTGTTCAGGCAAAGTAGAAGAAGGGAAGGAGGAGATAATCCTCTCCAAATGGAGCATTTATTACCTTAGATGTAGGCACAAAGTGCTGTTTGCTGACTGGGAGTTAGCACAGGAGCATCTTCTTATACAAGTGATAAACTCCATTGTAAACAAGCTAAAGCTTCATGCTAATCTGACCACTGCCTTCTTGAGAAAGTTCAAGACTTTTTATTGCTCTTCACAATAATTCCTGATATTCAAGACACATCCTTACTATCAGATTATTGATAATGGAGATTTTGGGTAATAGAAACAACTAGCTAGAGTGGTTGTAAAGCAAAGTTACGAGGGTTTTTTGGGGGGATTTTCCTTGAGCTTTAAAAATATATATATTTTTTAATTTTAAGCTTTCAGAGTTAGGTCTGCCAAAAATATCTATCTAACTTTTGGCAGAGATTGGGGTTGGATGGATTTGGTCATTTCAAGAGCATCAATTCTACTTTCTGTTTCACAGACAACTGCCTTTGTCATCAATTCTCCATGCTGTGTTTGTGACATTTGTGTATTCCCAACCCTTATCAAGTCTATTTGTTTGAAAGAGAAACCACACTTGGCCGTAAAGATACAATGTAAAACTTAACCAAAAAGAAAGAGGTTTTGTTTATCTGAAAAAGAATTTTCTGCAGAGGCCTTATGTTTTATCGTTGTATGATGTATTGTGCAGCCACATACGGACTGCACTCTAGGCACACAGAGTGAACTTCACACTTCTGGTTCCCTGGGTGTAGCCAAGTCACCGAATCATACATTCCGACTGACTTCATCAAATTCAGAGCATGCACTGATCAATAAAAGTTTGTGGCATTCGTGATGATTTAGAAAATGACAGAACTTCCCAGCTTGTTCTGTGGACTACAGCATATCAGAAGTTTTGGCATATTTCATTCAAAGCAGAGAATAGAAGAATGAGAGAATGAGCTGGGACATAAATACTGAAGCCGAAGTCTGTCAACAAATGTGGTCTTCTGAAACAGTTTAACCTTTACTGTTGTTTTTTCTCTCAATAGATGGCTACCACTTCCAGGCTTCAGCTTCTTTGGCAGTTTGTTACTCATAAACCAGGTGATCACTACAGATCTGCTGAAGGAGCTTTTCTTATGATTCATTTCAATCAAAATCTGCTGTGTCAGTGCTGGGCCATGGCAGTCTGAGTCATCCCAAACCACCCTTGCTTGTGCCCCTCCTCTGGATCCTACCATGCAATTCTCTCCACCCTCCTTTCACCACTGGTTTTCCTCTGCACTCATTCTGAACTAGTTTGGTCTTAAAGATAAAGGAAAACTATATCACACAAATGTTGAATAACAACACAAGGACAGAGAGCACCCAGGTCACCACAGGACAAGAGACAGAAAGGGACTCTAGTGGCTCCCATATAGTCAGTGTTCTTTTGTTTGTGACTTAAACCAAATTAGCTGAAATAGAGTAATCAGTACAGTCTTAGCAGGTTAGCAGTTCACCAATTTCCTCCGGGAACAGAGCACCAAGGGACTCAGGAAAGTAGTGGCTGTAGAAATAGTGACCTTTGGAACTGGAAGAGAAGTGCAGCAAGCCTGCCCTCTCTCTTGGAGCAGACAGAATAACAATTATGATAACACCAAAGGCTGTGTTTTGCAATTATAATATTTATATGTAGACATGAAAGAGCAGTGATAGGTACAAGCAGGTGGCAAAATATTCTAATAAAAATTAATTCTTGAAGCAAAGAGGCTGATAATTCTGTGGAAGAAACTTTGTTCACCTAGCCTCATGCATTTCATTGAGTCCTAAAATTTCATACAAGATACTCAGTATAACTATTGCCAGAAGAATTCTTCAAGGAAAATGGTACAATTCTGTATGTTCTTATGCAAATTAAGCTGCAGGAGCAGGTTTGCCAATTAGGAAATAGGTACAGTGTCTGAAAAGCACTTAACCTTGTCTTCACTACAGAAAGTTTGAGGACAAAATCCCAATGTGTCTACTCCTATTTTTAACTGTCATTCAGATGTATAAAATTCAGACAGCACAGCAGGTGTTTTCAGAATAAGAAGAAACAAAGGAAAAGAGAATTGCTACACAGACAGTATTTCCTTGTACTTATGCCAGTTGGCAATGTAGATTCTTGGTTAGACTGACATTGATTAAATCACTCTCTTGGGCAGAACCTTTGATATTTTGTACTTTCCATATCTCTTAACTGTGAAAACTTATGTGGGTGACTTGCTTCTATTATTCTTTCTTTTGAGAGAATTTCTAACTCATTTGCAGCACTATCAGCTTTTCAAGGTTCATGTTTGCTTTTATATTCAGCCATTGGTGACATGCTGCAGAAAATAATTGAGGATAAATAACATGCCTACTACTGAAGTGCCTGAACACCCATTTTATTCCAGAAATGCTGTTACTATCTCACTCTGTGCAGTGTTTTTATTCAGTTCTGAGAAAAGCCTCCTCCAAGCTAATTTATGTTTGCACCAATTTGTTTTGTACAATACAGAATGTTCTTGAGAAAAATATTTATCCAAAGTGTGCTTCTCTGAAGAACCAAAACATTCAAGAAGCTGGAATGGTTAATGCAAAAATAAGTTAGGATACGTGCAATTGCACTCATAATGCAAATACACATCTAGGTTTTATGTATAGGACCTTAAGCTCTACATATTGCCAAGTCATGGGCTCTGCTTGAATGACAAGGTGATTCAGTGCTGAGAGGATACTGTTTGAATTCTTCATTCTTTTCTTTCTTTTTTTAAAATTGTTCCTGTGAATATTGGGTAACTGAGTATTGTCCATTATGCTTTGAGTAGAAGTTTTTTGGAGCCATATATTTCATTAGTGTATTATTCACTATTTTTTCACTCCCTATTCTCTTGCTGATAAATTTGTCAGGCAGTAAAAGAACAGAAACAGCATAAGATCAGTTGAACTGCACAGCCAATGTAAGCAATCTGTCATCTCTCTATAACACATTCAGAGCATTCAGAAAATACTTATGAATTCTAAGTGTGCTAACAGCCAATCTGCATGCCTCATAAATGTTTCTCAAATTAATGAAAAACCAACATTTGTCAAGCTTTTCTTTGATGAGTGTTATTCAGCTTGTATTTGTTTCTTCTCCAGCCTGTAATTTTTTCTTGCCTGTCAAGGGAAAAGGAAATAGCAATAAGATCTGAACCAAATAATTGAGGATGCAAGAGGATCTTGTTATATAACTGCATTTAACATCGGTGCTGGTAGGTCATTTTGTATTCATGTTCAATCAACACACGATGTCTCTATGGACCAAAATATTCGTGTTTTAACAATTTTGTATATAAAGTATCTTTTTGAAAGCAGACTGACTTACAGTGATACTATGTAGACTTTAGTGACTTATAGGAATGCAAGATTTTTTAAGAAAGCCAGTAAGCAGATTCCTGGTGTGTCGTTTGTGCTGAGCTAATTTACCTCTAAATAACCTGTCTTTTGTGGTTTTTTCTGATATAAAAAAATTGCCACAGATAGTAACAGCAAGTCATCTCTGAGCATTCCTAATTAGAACATCAGCCCAACTTTTGGGCTGATGGACACTTTTACTCCTGTCTGGTGTAATCAGTTTAAAGTACTGTGGGATCCACCACAGTTGGCAGAAGATTCTGATAAAAGAAGGATGTGCTTGACTGAATCATGTGGTTGATACATGCTATGGGAAATAGCTTTGGAAGGGGATAATGGAAATACAAAGATCTAAACTGCAGAGGGCTTTTTTGTCCTCCTTTCCACTTTTTTTCCTTTTTTTCTTTTTTTTCTTTTTTTTTTTTTTTTTTGAGTTTTTTTTTGGAGTTTTTTGCTGTTATTATCTGTTTAAAAAGCAAAATATAGGGGAGATAGGTGGGCAAACAACCTTAATCTACTAACAGAGTGAAGATGATTTACTTTTGCTCAGTTTAAAATACTAGCCAGTAATTTGCTTAGGTAGACCTATTGCAAAGACCGGCTGATAGAATTATTTCATTGATGATATATTAGAAAGCAAATATTCTACAGTATTTTTTTGGATTTCCACAGAAAAAGTGTTTTAGGAGATCAGTGTGTTTGGTTTGATTTCATGGCATCTGATGCATTTCTCATACAAAATTCAATCAATAATCGTTCAACATGCATTTGGCATTCATTCTGTACCATTGTTCTTTATTATTATTTCAATACAGAAAAAAATTCCTTCTGTATTTCATGGCAGAAGATTTTAGTCTGTCTCTCAGTACGTTTATACATGCTGAAAAGTAGCTAAAGGAAAAGCAAATCCTTAGTCATCCCGGTGTCACAGCAGCACCAGAAATGAAAATGAATCGGCTACAACTAGATTGCTGCAGAAACCAGATGAATAAAACTTGACTGGACACTTTGTGAAGACTGGAGCATTCATTTATTTACCCATAAAAGTATCACAGTACAAAATGCATCTAGAGAGATGCAAAATAAAGCAAATGTTTCTGTTTATGTCCTCAGTGACCTATTGGGCAATATGGGTTCTTTAACTTTTTGAGTATATGACAACACAGTAGTTTTTACTACTCAGCTGTTCATCGTATTCATGATAAATACGACAGCAGCAAAGTAACTTTTCCTATAAGAATCATGCACATAATGAGGATCAAGGAAGATGGTAGATGAACTGAGAGTTTTTGTTGAGATACACCCAATCTAAATACACAAGCACAATTTTTATGGTTTAAAAACATGGAGTAATGAACAGGATTATTAGAATCACCAGACAGAGGAGGTACTGGCCTTTTGACATCTGGCTTTTTCAATGTAACCCACTGTTAGAAGGATCCCTGCTGTTTTATCTATAGAAACAGAACACTTCATATGAATTCATATAAATTTTAGTTTACCTACTCTAAAAGCCTTCACTGTACCATCATCCTCTTCCTTGGCTAAAACAAGGTCAATCAAATCAAGTAGGGGTGAAGAACCGAAAATTGGGTTAAGGTTGTTTATCAGAGCTGAGTTGGCAATGGAACTCAAATGTGATGCCTAGAAAGACAACAAATTTGCTAAACTGAATTATGTAGTCATATGAAACTGATAAAAGCAAGTGAGGTTACCTTGGAACACTTCTTGGCAAGATTTTTCTGATTTTTATAGTACATATTAAAGAAAACAACAGGAGTTATTTTTCAGCTCTGGAATTATCAGCAGCTCTTTTCCAGCTCTGAAATTATAGACTTATCAGGAAAACTATAAGCAAATGTGAAACCTATCAAATATTTCTTATGAAAATAGTTACGCTGTCCTTCAAATGTCTTCTGAACTAGGATTCCCAAACTTTTCATTTATACCAAAGCCTTGTTCCAAACTGAGAAGAAAGGAATGTGTAACATGAAGATCAGTTCAGAATGGTTCAGATAAAGAGCTGAAAAATAGAAATAAAAGCAGGAAAATCAACTTTATGTACCTGTTGAAATTTCAGCTTTTCATCATAGGAAGGTTTGTTGTGGCATAATGCAGTTGTTTCATAAGACCTACTTTTACATCCATATATGAGGTGAAGGAGGACCAGGAGACATCTGCCAGCAGCACTTGAAACAGACTGCTATTTATAGTTACTAGCCAGTGGTACCACCCTTGAGAATGGCTCTGACCTTGACAAGCAGTATTTACTACTAAGAAGGCCATTCTACCTTACATCAAATTGAAAAAGCTTAGATAGGGAAAAAAGTGTTTCTAAGTAGGTTAATTTCAAAAGGTAAACAATTAAGGAGACATCGTAATTACCATGCTTTCAGTGTGTGTATAAAATTGAATCTTCATAATGGTTCCAGTGTTTTTTTGTTTTCTCTTGGTCATTTCCAGTGAAATAAAACATGATACTGATATTCCCAGTCCAGCATTTATCTGAGGACTTTAATATAGGAGTTAGAACATAGCTACCTGTTATCTGGGTGATAGTCTCCTTCTACCTAGCACGTTTAGCTAATCCTAAGTGTAAATTCTTTTGAGAAAATTATTTGCTGGGACATGAATCTCTGGACATAGTGTTTTAGTTTTGTAACCAAGAGCCGAATACTACATGGCCCATAAACACAAATGAATCCTTTGAAAGCTGCTCACTGTTACTGTGTACTATTAGAATCCACATGCATAAATAGTCCCACCAGTGACTTCATTTCCCAACTGATTGCAAAGAACTAAGTCAACTCCTTCAGGCAAGACAGGCTTAGGGAATGTTTACAGATAAACAGCTGCCTTGGACCCAGACACATCCTTTCTCCAGCTGCTGGTGTTAGTTTTTGATTTGCTGCTGGTAAGGAAGCCTATACAAAACTCGTCTTGGGAAGTGGGGGGGGAATGGATGGAAGAGAGAGCACAAGAAAAACATGAGCACCTTGCAGGTGTCTATTCACAGTCTCAAAGGTACACACATAGGCAGAACCACAGGTTCACACTGATCAGAGTAGGGGTACACTCCATGCTCCTTTTTTGTAGCAGGATCTGTACTTATAGGAAAAGGGGTAATGGTTTTAAATTAAAATAGAATAGATTCAGACTAGATATGAGGAAGAAATTGTTATGATCAGGGTGGTGAAACACTGGCACAGGTTGCCCAGATAGGGTGTAGGTGCCCAGTCCCTGGAAATAGGTCAGATTGGATGGGACTCTGAACTACCAGATCTAGCTGAAGGTGTCCCCACTTATTGTGGGTGGGTTTTGCTGATAAACAAAAATGGGAGGTGAATAATTTCCCTTATTTTTTACTACTTTTGATCCCTCTTCATTCTACATTTTTTATAGTATCATTGATTGAAGTATGTAACAGTGGCCAGCATAACATCAATTATCTTAGAGGAAATGATGAGCAGGTTTTTAATCGTCTGGCTTTCCCTTTTTCCTTCTTGGTTACAAAAAAAAGCCCTTGTTTCTGCATCCCCAAATCAGCATTGTTCAAAAAGAAAAAAGTGGGAGAAAAAAGTTATTTATTTATGCCTGGAAAAGATTAAAATGTTCAAACATTTAAAGAAAACACTTGAATACAGAACTGTGACCTTCCATTAAGCCTCATACAATATAATTGTGGAGAGTGAATATTTCTCTGACTGCATGGGCTGATACTTCAAAGATTTTTTTTATATGCTATTTCTCTTCCTTTTCTGAAAAAACAAGGTTTGATGGAAAGCAGATGTAGATCTGCAAAAGAAAGGAAGCGACAAATTACATGTCAGTCATAAATGGAAAGAATACCAAGCTCATCAATTTTATACAGTTATGTATATAAACATAGCTGAAGATGTGTGCTGTAGTATGGAAAATTATCCGTATCTCGGGTTCTAAAATAACAAAGAAATTGAAGTCAGCAAGTTTTTTCCATGGTTCCAAATGTTTGTTTAAAATTTTTAGATTAAGAAGTAAAGAACTAGATATTTTTCTGAATTTCTCAAGGGAAAAAAAAAAAGGCAGGACTAAGCTTTGCAGTTATCATCTCCCTTTTCTGAAAAAAAATGGGAAAAAAACAAAAGGGAAAACAAAATCTCAAGTTAAAATTAGCAGTGCATACAGAAAGATGTGATGATATAGTTGAAGCAAACATAGGACTTCCAAGAGAAGAGAGGATAAAAATTCAATTCCTCCATGAAAAAGCTGTAGTTAGACAAAACCAGGTGTTCCTCATCTTAGAGAGTACTGGCTTCAGGTGCCATTAAACTGGTCTCCAGTGAGGGGTAGCCTTAAGTAGTTGACGTGATTGTATGATCCCTCCTCTTCACAAGCTTAAGAGTTAAAGTAGAACAAACTGATGACCAAAGAAATTAATGTCTTGTAATAAATCTCCCTGAATTTTCGTTTGCAAATATCTAATTAACCAAAATACAAATGGAAAGGCTTATTTCAATGAGTTTGAATGGGGGTTTCCATTAAAAGACTTGAGACTTCTCAAATTTTCTTTTATTGTTGTAATAGATCCAGCTAATGTGAAAATTTCAACTATATTTTAAGTCAAAATGCAAGCTAAGACATTTCCCAATCCATGAAAAACAGGCCTTTGAAGATCCATATGAAACTGTGGAGAGATGAGGCAACTTCAGGCAGAAAGGCAATTAGATAGAAACAGTATTTTTACATTAGTACCGTGCTGTTTACAGAGACTGAAAACTAATGTTCAGTAGCTATTATTTTTCAGATTTAGTTGCAGTTTCTATCTTTTTTTTTTAACATAAAGAGCATAGATGAGGATCACTAATAGGACAGCACAAAAGCGTCTTTGGAGTGGTTTAATCTCCACCTCCCTGTGACCTCTGTTTTTATGACAGAGTAGTGCCACAGTAGTGCCACATAATTCCATTATCCATCCTTTCTAAATTGAATAAAATAAAATTATCAAAAGGGATGGAAATATCACTCTGTTATGTAGTGTTATTGTCAGAGGTATATCAGATGCATTATCAGAGCACCAAAAAAACAAACAAACAAAGGAAGAAAGAAAGAAAAAAAAAAAAAACAGAAAAAAAAAATCACAGAATATTCTGAGTTGGAAGGCGAGCTCTGAACTGTAAGGCCCATACAGGGCTTGAACTCACAGCCTTGGTGTTACAAGCTCAGTGCTCTGCCCAGCTGATCCAAGGCAGCTCGTATCATGAACTGCACCTCAATTATTTAACAGAAGCATTTTTCTGGTTCACTGGAAGGGAAAAAATACTGTTTTGCCAAAGACTTACACACCTGTTTGCACTGGTTGAGTTAACTGCTGAAATAAGAGAAAGGTCAAAAAATCCCAAGAAAAGTAGGATTTTTTACTCATTTGCTGTTAAACCACCCTGCAGTCAGATGTACTGACTTGCATGACTACATTATATCCAAAAGAAAGTCTGTAGTAATTTCCTCTTCACATAAACTGGTAAACAGTTCTGTTTTATGAGGCACTCTGCTGATCACTCACGTGCCCATGAAGTACTAACCAGACCTTTGTGAATAATCTCTGTTAAATATTAAGATTATTAGAAAAGTGGGATACATGTATTAAGGTGTGCCTAAATTAGTTCAAACCTAGTAAAATTAATGAGGTTTTCTGGAACTTGCCATTATACTGTGCACACATTGGAGATTTTTACTGAGTGGCAGATTTTATAATGAGTCTACACTGTTCTTGTGCCTATCAGTATATCTTTGTCCGTACACAAAGCTGATACACACATTTAATAGTTCATTGTTCTGCACCTTGTTACCTAATTGTTATCTAATTCCATGGTGATTGCTGTGTTTGTCTTGGATCACCTCTCTATTCTTGTTCATTGGCAAACGAATCTAAAGATGCATCTTCATTCTTCACGTTTGATATTGTGGCAGCTGCAGTCTCTGTTAAGTGGCTCTGTCAGTTTTTCAGGCAGATATAATAAGAACCTGATGGGATAAATAAAGCCATACATTTCAGCTGGAACTAGTCTCTGATCAGGGAATACACTGTGAAAATGCTTGAAAAATCTCCATCTTCTGAAGAAGAAATCAAATGCAGCCTTCAAAGCTGGTGGGATAAAAAAGCCAGAATGAGGAAAACAACAGGCAGAAGATGGAATTTATGAAAACTTAACGAGTATATTTATTTCAAATGATAATGAGCATGGAGAATAAAGTTTGGACTGATAATAATATTTCTAGCAGCCTTGGAGCAGTTCTTCATAAATACCGACATTTTCATAGTTTCTGAGAATCTTCACAAAATTGCAAAAGATATATTTTTAAAACAGTTACACAGCCTACAAGCAGGACACATACACACATGAGTACCCATTTTCTTTTGACTTTAGTGGATCTACACAGTGGGGAACACTGAATATTTCTTTACAAGCTGAGTCAGTTTGCATTTCACGATTCAAACTCTGACATACAGACAGATGTCATTCTCACTTTTATTCGCTATATAGAGTGAGGTACAGGTCACGTATTTATAGAGAGATCAAATGGTGTTGTAAGTAGCATTTATTTACCTGGTAAAAAATATCTCACACTGGGCAGAATGGTTACATGGCAAAATAAAAAGAAATGCAGGTGTCTCTACGGCCTGAAGCTTATCCTAATGTTGTCCTAAATACAAACTCACATGCATTAACTGAACCAGTAGAAAGGGCCTTAGCACTTACAGCTGACACTTCAACATACAGAAGATTGAGTGATATTGAGGAACTTTGAACTCTAAAGAGAAATACATATTTCATTAGCTTAATTAATTTAGGTCATATTTTGAAAAATTAGTCAGAAGATTAACTTTTATTAGTTCTGCCTTGCTAGTAAGGTCTACTATATCTGCAATTTTATGAAGTTGTTGTATTGAGTGTACAACAATAATCAATACATGCAGTAATGGCTTAGTCCTTAGATTACCTGTGTGATGCTGGTATTTTGCCTCTTCTGTTATCTAGGCTTTAGCTTATATCCAACTACACATATTTTTCCATAGCCGGGTCTCACCCATTTACTCTGCCTCTCACAAACAGATACAGATTCTGAAATGGTCCCAGAAATGTGAGTCAGACCAGTCCTGTGCCTGTGATGTCTTTAAAAGATCCAGAGTAGGAGTTGAAGATATGAATCAGCCGTTAACTCTTTTGGTGTTTTATAGGCAGTGCAATACAAAGGGCAGTTAAACACAAGGCACTGTTTCTGATATCAATTACAGATGAACATTTTACGCCTTTTCTTATGTATTGAGAACTTAGGTTTTGAATTCTTCTAGTAGATGATCTGCAAGAGGTCAGCTTGTGTACCAAGAAAAGTGATAGGCTCCTCAGATTCTGGAGGTATATAATGGATGTTTCATTTCCTCTGCTTAAATCCTACTTCTGACCTTTAGAAAGATAGTTGCATTTTCCTAGTGTAAGTCTCAAATTTTCAAAATTTCTATTTGGCTGCTAATAAAAATAAAGTTAAAAGGTTAGGAAAGCAATTCCTGTAATTTTATTATAAACCTGGATTACATTGCATATTGTTACTCAGTTATCTGAAGAATCTGTAAAAGTCTTACAGGGAAAATGACATTTAATCACTTCACAGGGACTGTTGCTGAGTACAGAGAAATAGAATAACCATACATCTACTCTAATAGGTGTGCAAGTGAAAACATTGCCCAAGCTCTTTCTCTTTAATATCTTGATTTTATACAGCTACTCTGCATTGCTGTTGCCTCATGGTACAACTTTGGTAAAGAAGTGTAAAATGTTGATAAGACTGAGTATACAGGGAAGACTAAAAAAGGAAATGTACCCATCAACTTTTCTATAAGTCCTCAGGAAAGTAGATGGCCCTCATAACCTTGACTGTACCCATTTTCTTTCTAGCCATTATTCTGTGTCTTTGCAGAACTAGACTTTGCAATTGATAGAACCATCTCTTCAGAGATGCAGCTTTAATGTTTAGACAAACTGCTGATGTATTGCAACTCAGTAAAACCTATGATCTTGGTTGTATATCTGATGTAACCATAGAGCAAGAGAAGAAAAATCAACTGGGCAAAACATGGAAAAGAGAGACAAGCTCTATGTTTTCAATTCAAATGCAAAAGCCATTTTAAGGAATTCAGAACAGGAAAAAAACCCCAACAGCATTAAGTAAACTGATCACAGAGTATTTTAAATCTATATTTAATGTAGTTGTACTTGTAATCACTTGACATTCATTACCTTAATAGGCATAGGAATATTCTTCCTACTGCTTCTATTGAAGTCGTCCCTGAAGTAGCTGTATTGATTCAGCTGCAAGATGACTCAGTGAAGTGATGAGAAAGTCATGAAACAACTGATCTGAAAGGCAGGATCCAGGAAACCCAAGCCTTTGGTTTGATAGCTCTAGTTTGGCTGATGTATAATAACTAATCAATAGCCTTCTGCAAAAATGAAAAAAAAAAAGATTTTCAACCGTAAATTGTAATTAGCAACGTTTCCAAGTGCAGATACCACCAGAATAAACATTCAATACTTTTTTAAAAAAAGGAATCTTGGTTTATTTTCATATATCAAGCAGCTTTTGTGCATACAGGTCACATGTCTGTATCGCATTACTCTTAGAAATGTGAAAATTTCCTTTTCACATGGAAATTTTCCTGGTAGCAGCTTATTGTAGTTGCTAACTTTGGCTCTACCATAGAAAGTAAGAAAACACAGGCCTAGGTGGGAGTACAAAACTACCAAGTATGTGTATTCACAAATGGAATCAAGCAGAAAAGCAAATTATCCTTTCATTAATCTCCTAGATATTCAGTGATTGTACTATGCCCTTTATGTTTGTAAGCATTAAATTTACATGACCTTCAAAATAAAGCACACTTCCTGCTTCAGAAATGCTACATTTTCATTTTCAAGTTTGACAGATCTCCTAGGACAGGCAGTGTCTAAGTTTGGAATTGTCATCTTCTAAGTCTGCCATCAGCTACACAAAACAGATATACTGGAACTAGGACTTAGCTCTGGTTTTCAGTGATTATAAATATATTCTTGAATACGCAAAGTTTGTTAGGCTGTGATGAAAGTTCCATGATTTGCTTCTCTAAAGAAATTCTTCAATAAACTAGCAAAACTTTAAAGAAATATTTATCTCTAGAACCTGTGAAATTCAAATATTGAGAATGTGACTTCATCTCAAAATAAATTCTCTATTCACCCATGCCTTATCTCTGTAGCCAGAAGACCTCTACACCACAATTTACCAATTAACATATTCATACAAGGAATCGCATGCTTTAAGTAGTTCTGAAACTCAAAGAGTAACTCATATTCTCCATTAGTTGAGTAACACCCTTTAAACTGGATTTTTTGTACTACACACTAAAATTAACAATCAATTGTAATAAATGCTATGTAATTTCTAACTTGGCAGTTTATAGAAAATACTGACTTTAAACAGGAGAAAATGTGACCTTCAAAAAGCTGAAAAATGTAGATGTGGTATGAATTTATCTATCTATCTATCTATCTATCTATCTATGTTTTGTAGAAGAATATATTTATATTTTTACAAATAATGATATACACTTACAGGAAGACTGAGATGTACAAATGGAAGATTTCTAAAACAATATCTCAGTCCTCTACTTTTCAGGATTTTGAAATTTGATGCAGATTATGAATATGTATAGACTCCTTTTTACCTTTAGCCATTCATAAAAAAGTCATGAGTTAATTTCCAGTTTTGATTAAACAATATTATGCCTAACAGATATATAGTTCTAAGCAGTAATTATTATGTAAACAAAGAAATGCTACCTCCTGACTAGTTAAAGTAGTTATTTATTTGCATTGCCATTGTCTTAATTAAAACCAATATACTGCATGTAACCACAGGCATTTACACAACCTGCATAGCTTCTATTTATATCAGAGGCCTGTGTTAATGAAAGAAATCCAAAAGTCTTTTGAGCGAAAAATCCCTAAAAACCCTAAAAACTACTTAAGTATAGCTCAAAGGTTGTTTTGTGGTATGTCCAGAGTATCCAGGGAAAAGATGTAAAAGTGTTTTCCAGTTGCTTTGGTTTCTGCTTTACCAGGCCTATTTTTGCTCGGGCCAAATTGCTGCATCACCTGTACCAGTGGCCCTACGTAGCAGAGGCTGGTTTGTAAAAACCTCGCCTGAGTGCTCCCACTGTGGATCACATCAGCACTGTGTATGCTCAAGGATTCCTCTGCTTAGGCTTGCTTAGAGCCTGGCACAAAGCATCAGTTGGATTGAAACAAAACAGATAACAGATTCAGCTCAGCTGAAAATTTTAGTTCCTATTTCTCACATATAGACTGGCCTTAGACATTGTCATCCATTTCCTGGTAGTGCAGAAATGATGGAGTAGCTGGAGTCATGTCAATGGCAGTGCAGCAAGGACCCACAGGCCACTGGTTAGACTGGTATTAATGGTCCTCTATTCTGTGAAGTCATGCAAAACCAACAGTATATTCATAATTTTGAACTTACGAAAATTAAGATAGGGTGATAATTAAAAACTCTTTCCTCAGGTGAGTTCACCTGTGTGCTTACATATACCTCATTTGGAACAACACATCCTTTTTCTATTTTGAGATTTTATAGCTTCATTCAAGGGCTGCAATTTATTGACACAATGTGGTGATCCATAAATTGAATTTTACAATGATAGAATGTTTGTCTTGAGACGCAGCAAAGAGAGTACTTACTAACTTCTAGCTGGTAACCAGTTCTGTTTTTTTTTCTGTGAGTGCTTTTGACAGGTACAATATTGAGCCTGTAGTGATAAAATTTTGTCAATAAATGCATAATGTTTTACACAGTGCAAACTTGTTTTTCTGTCTCTACCCATTGCATAAAGAGAATTCTTGTTTAAAAAGCCCTAACTCAGTATGTTCAAATAAAATAACACAGAAAAATTATTTTATTGGATGATACATTGACATGCTATATTCCTCAGTTATTTAGAGCTTGGTAACAAGTTAGAACATTCAATAACACAAAGGCAAGCCTTGACAAGCAAAACAAATTCATTCCACACTGCCAACATTTCAGAACCCTGAAATGCCCATAGGGGCTCCTTTGTCTCCCTTTTATTCAAGGACTCACATATTTCTATATCATGCTGTAAATACTGTGGTAAATGAGATACACTGAAGGTCAGAGAGAACTGAGTTCCAGGTCTAAGCCTTACTAATGCAACCATGTAGATCTGACAGATTATTTTTTTATTCTGGAAACACTATAGCCAAGTCTGTCAGCATTTCACAGGAAAAAAAATGACAATATTCTTTTACTGTGATATGTTCCATGTATAATTAGGCGCACACTGGGATAGCTTTTTTATTCTTTTTTTAATATATTATTTTTGAAATATATTATCTTGTTATATCCAGAGCTTTCTGCTTCAAGACAAGTCTCCAATAATACCACAAATATCTTTAAGGGAGCATGACGTCAGGTTTTACTTGATCTCCATTTTCTTATCTGATACTCTGTGTCATTGGCAAGACTATCACTATCCCAGTTTATTTCCACTATTGAAGTGCTCAGGCCTGAACGTTGCCAACTGAGTTCTTGTCTGATTATCAAGGCTTGAAGGTTTTTTTTTGAATGTTAGTAATTTATCTCACTGGAAACAGAGCTTCCAAACTGTGAATCTTCCTATATATTTGAACCCTACAGAGCTAAGTTATCTCCAGCTTGGCTGACTGTCAAACAGAAAACATTCAGTAAGTTTGAGAGAAAGCAGCCCTTCTTCAGGATGTAAACCAATTTCCCATGACTCTTACCACTAATTGATCTTGTCATGTAACTATTTTGCTATTATAGTTTCTACAGAGTAATTGCATAAAGGAACTAGAAGATATTTTTCATGGTTTTGAAGAGGAACCTGCTTTTTCACAGTTTATTTTGTTGCTTCAGAAAAACCTTTGTATTTAACATTGTATTCCCTTTTTCACCACCTGTCACTTCAATTTCTACCTGAAGTTCACTGCTCTGTTTTAATGAGCTATTGCTTTATTTAATACATATATTTTTATTAATGCCTGCAAAATTAAGATGCAAAATGAAAGCTATAAAATATGTAGAAAAATAATTTCAGGAGTTCTAAGGCAATCAGTGCAGGTGAGGGAAAACTCACATAATGAAAATATTTGAGTGGGTACAGACATATTTTACCCTGTATAGGGGTAGCTGAGTGAAAATAATAAAAAAAAGCATGCCATGAAGTTGACTGATACTTTATTTCTCTCTTTCCTTGTTATCAAAAAAGCAATAACAGTAGCATTTATACAATATTTTGTTTAGATCACTTCCTCTAGGTCAAACTTTTTCTCACACATGATTTGATTTATTTGAAGGTTGTTTTGAACAAGAATGGGTTGTACAGAATTTTGTTCTTGATCTGAATACAACATATTAGGCCAACAAATGGCCTAATTAAATAGTTGTCATAAAAAAGTAGAACAAAGAATAAGACAGATAACAAGTAGATTTTACATCCCTTCACGTGACAGGAGCCCTGCTTTCATGCATCTTTGGATAGGCTCTAGACAGACCTTCCCATGGTAGACCTGCCTGGGGAGGAAAGTTCCTCCTTTCAGGTTATTTGATCTATTATAAGATTTTCTTGCAATAAAACAACTTTATTAATAATTTCTACTGTCAAACAACAGCAACAATAATATTAATGAGAACTTCTTGCTGCACTGTCACACAAGCAAGGCCACACAGGCAGCATGAATGCAGCTTCCAAGTGGGGAATGCTTTTGGGCTCCTCTGTTCCAGTGAACTTCCTGACCTTGCCCAGCACCCGAGGATTTGTGCAGCACAAGGCAGCCTGAGGGTCAGGCTGGACATGGCACAACACAGTAAAAGGTTCAGTTGTTAACCTGTCAGAATCAGGAAATCCCGCCCCCTTCATCAGCATCCAGTTTACCTCTCCATAGACATTATCATTGTAGGTTATATAAGTCAGAGGGTATTTTCAAGCTTGAAGAACACAATTCAATAGATTATACCTGGCCTATTTAAATTCCACAACTCCTTGAATACAAGGTCTTCTACAAGGCTCCCAGTATTCTGGTACAGTCTGATCTTTGTCTATTATATTGTATATTAAAAAAAAAAAAAAAAACAAACCCAAAGCATTGCATGGGTTTTATTGAATTTTTGTATGTTACAGGACAAAAGCCAAATTCTTGCTATAGATTTACTGTAAATAGACTGAATACTATGACTAATAAGAGATGATCTATGATTCTATGGTCAGTGAGTCAATGCTGAAATTCTTTGTCAAACAACTTCGTACTAAAATTAGTGATACAAATAAACCTATAGAACAATAATTAAAAATTATTCAGCACCCTAAAAGGGATATCACATTTTTATATTCAAACATAAATCTGAAATTAAAATATTTGCAGCATTGATTTTTTTTCCACCAAATTTTGTTCACGCTGTTATTTCATTTTACTTTGTCCTTCTTCTCACCAGTCACTTGTAGTCTCCAGTCCTAAAGACCTATTGACTTTACAGCCACTTTTATGATCCTTACTATAACTTGTAAACAGGATGTTCTGCTCCAGCAGCAGTTTTGTAGCATTCACTGCCATCTACAAGTTTTAGCAGAATTTACACAGCCCAGCAAATACACACATTTGAGTAAAAAAACCACGCGGTCATATTATTTTGATTGTAGTGGTGAAATCAGTTGAAGTGTGCAGAGTTGTGGTGCTGTAAAATCACTAAGCTCTGTAGTAATAGAAATACTGTCTGATATATGCAAAAGAATCCATGTATAAGCAAATTGGCAAGATTGGTAAAGAGTATTTAAAAACGAAAGAGAAAGTTTCCAGACACCTTCTTTTCTAAATAAGCCAAGGAGGAACTCTAAAGAAATGATGGTTATAGCGTTAATGGCTAAGAATAGTAATAGCTGCCATAGACGTTAGGCCCTGCTGCTTCTTCAGTGGCAAAAGTATGTGGAGCAGGAAACTCGGCAAGCACATGATTGGAATTGAGTGTCTACACTGTGCCTGCTGCTGGAGTAGCCAATGAAACAGTGAGAACTGACAGGATAGCACATTTACTGCCTTGGATCTTATGAATGTGGGAGAAAAAGTTTCATCTTGGTGGAAGAAATAGATTAATCTCCAAATACTGAAATAAATTAAGAAAGCCGTGAAGTTACAAGAAATTATAACTTGTAAGACTAGTTTATCTTCTTAGCTTAAGTCATGTAAATTAGGACTATCTCTGCTGAAGATAATGGAATAACAGTCACTGTGTCTGGGAAAGAAATCTGGATCCCTATTCTAGGCCTCAGACTTTGTAAAATCAAAATGCTCAAAAAAGCTAAAATGTGGGGGGAAAGACAGTATTAGTAGATCTATGTCTTCTGAAACATTACTTCAAAGATATCCAGCAGTGTGTTAATTGCTTTTCTTGGCAAAGTTGTAATTCTGTCTTTTCTGTGTGTTAAATATCAAAGTGTAAATGCAGTACTTAAAAGCATTCTGTTCTGAATCTTCAATTATTTCTTGAACCAGATAAATCCAATTGGCATTTCTAAAAATTTTTCTCAAAACCCCATAGATTACTTCATATAGGAACTGAACTACTGGAATTAATCTAAGTGCTGCATATGTTAATTGAAATTCCAGTATTATAACACTACTAGTGATATTATGACAGGAATTCTGAATGATAGGTACTTAATGAAGCTGGGTACCTTTCCTTTTAAAAGTAAGAGGAGAGAGTATATGTAAGGAATGGAAAATATTCTTGAGAACTTGGTGAACAAAAGTCAACTGACATTTCAGTCCCTAAAATTTCAAAAAATATATAAGGAACATCAGGTATGTAGAGCACATTGTGGGTTTTGCACTGTGAGAATTTCAATTTTCCAATATATTAGCTGATCTTTTTAATGTTTTAATATGCTTCCACTATACATCCTCCAATATTATAAAGTATACTGAGAAATTAATAAAGGAAAAGGAAAAAGAAAAAAATAAGAAAAGAAATGAGAAAGTTAAGCTAGTACATTATGAAGAAATGATAAGAGATTACTTTGGCTAAATACATATAAAGAAGATTACAGCAGCAAGAGACAAATAGGAAGCAGTAGATGCAAAACATCAAGATATATACAGAAGTTTCAGATATATTTCATTATTTCATAATGAATCAACTTTCTTCTCCCAAGTCTAGGGAAGGTTTGTGACACCACAAGAGATGTAAACGATATTCAAAGACAGCTGTAACCCTGCAACTTCTTTTGTGCCTGTCAAGTAAGTAGTGCTAGGGTCCTTTTTTCATCCTGAAGCCAACTGGCATAGTGTTGTATAGGTTTATCCTATAAAATGCCCTTATTCTCCAGAAGAGGATAGTCTTTTGAGGAATAGGCACTGGTTCAGGCTAAACTCTGGATGATGCCTCATTTTTAGGGGGGCAATAATTAATCCACAGGATAGCAAGATGACCTGTTGAGCAGTAAACCTTCTTAAGTGTTTTGTGTAGATATAGCTCCTATCTTCAATCATTAAAACCCTAGCCAAATGCACTTTATCATTACTTGAACCTTATTTAGGCTGCAGCTGGTTTTTATTTTAGAGCAATTTCTTCAATTTCTTCCTTGCAATAATGCTCCTGAAAAGTTTCTTGGTAGCTGAAATTAACCATTTACCAGTACGACATTTGGTGTCCTAAAATCCAGACTCACTACTTCATTTTATATTTTTATTGACATATGCTAAGAAGACAAAATTATTAATAAATAAGAAGGAAACCATGAAAAATAATGTTAAGTGTGAAAATAGTTATAACAAATCTGTAGTGAAAAAGGAGTGGCAAAGGGCTAAATAACTTAAAAATATCAAGATATTTAAATATAGATAATGTTTTAGCAAAGGTAAAAGTTAAAATACTGACATACACACAATTGATTGCATTCTTCTTTCTTATCTATAATCCACATACACGTGGTTTCTCTCGAAAAATTGGATTGTCTTGGATTTTGTTGTTGTTGTTTGAAGTCATCAAAAATATATATTCAGACTTCATACATAAAGAGTTATCCATATCAGAAACAGATCCGGAACAAAAGGTTATTCAGGTCCAGCACACAGCTTTCAGCAAGATTACTTTTACTCTTGGTGTGTTTTTGATATTTATCTTCAGATATCGACCAGACTTTTTTCTTTAACTGTAAACACATCACTAAAATTGAAACCATCAATATGCTTAGTTTCTCGTGTTGCCCAAGCTGCTAATAATATAAAAAACCACAGTAATCCATAATTATCATTTTTCTTGCTTTTATTATTGATACATGTATTAGTATGTAAGTATGAAGCAATTTACAAAAATAAAGGCATTATTTCATTCCTTGTGTGCCAAAACATTTGGAAACAAATTCCTGAATTTCCTATGAGTTCTGTATTCTCCATACACAGGCTGTGATCCCAGGCCCACCATAAACAGCACCTCCATGAGCAGCTCACAGAGGTGAATGAACCTCTGATGGTTAAAAATTCCAGCATTTTGAATAGCAGGGTTTGACCTGATGTTGGGCAGGTAGGAAAACCATCAGATGTTGTTTTAGCAGCACATCTTTCTGAGTTTCATAATCTGGATAGTGGTAAGGGAAACTACAGCCAGAGCAAGAGGTGCTAATAGTGTCTATCTTTCCTACCAAGATCACAATATTAACACATGGACATACACATATTACACCAAAAGTTTTCTGAAAATCATGGAACTTTCATAATGAGACATTTTAAAAGAAGGAGGGAGAAGTTTTAAAGGGAATATAACAAAAATGAAGGATCTTCTAAAACTGAACTTGCATAAGACAGGATCAAAGGAAAACATATTTAGAAAATAGAAATACTTTTGCTGTCAGACAGGCTTCAAAATTCCATTTCCATTCTAACAGACAAAAGTGAGCCTGGACTGAGATTTTGGAGCTCAGTGGGGAAGCTATGCATTGTTTGTGCAATATCTCCTGGAATTTGTGTGTAAACTTGATCAGCCTATCTCCCTGACTTGTTCTGTGCAAGTTTCACAGTTCTCTGGCAATTTCTCTAATGGGATCTCCTTGCTTCTCCTTCCTTGTTCTCCTCTGTATTAATGCAGGCTGCAGAATATTTTCATCTATTATATGAATAATATTATGACATCCATAGTCTTGGTTTAATCACTTAATAAGTGATTTCTAAACCTTAAAATGTAACTGAAAGACAATGCTGTCATACAAATGGCAATGCTCTGCATGCAGCCCTGCCCACTGCCAGAACGGATCCCACAAGCAAGCATTTTTCACCATTTCAGGTTTTCTTCACCAAGGCATTTAGTATCTAGGAATAATGTTAATTTTATTGTAGATCATTTACACATTCAGTTCAAGCTGTACAAAATAAAGGAGATGAAAGCAAAATATTAGCTATTAGATGTTTTCAAGGTTATAAATTACAGAGGACTTCTCGTAAAATTGTTATTGGACTAAAGGTATGTTTGACATCATGCTCAGGCTTATCATGTCTTAAATTATAATGAATTTAATAGATCTTCAAGAGAAAGAAGGAAATAAAAAATGAGGGTTTATAATGGAAATTAAAAAATGCTCTTTATCAACACCTTAGTGCTAAATTCAAATTACTTGAAATTATTATACAGTGTTTTGAAATACTTATTTAATGAATTTTTAAATTCAAGAAAGGATGTTAATTTCCTTCAGAACAGAGCTTTTGTGCAATCACAAAGAATGGCACTGTCCTTATCTAGAAGCCCTTTTCCTCAGTGCCCAACTTGAATATTTGCCAATTATTTCACCCAGTATGTTAATCTTAGTAAACATAAATCTTTGTAAATGTTATGCTTTGATGGACCACACATCCTTAAAAATGCACTTCTTTCCCTCATATTCTATTTTCCTACAGATTTAGATGTATATAAATACAACATTTTGAATAGATTATTTTTATGTGTTTTTTTTTTCATTTTCTGTTGAAGTTAGCACATTAAAATAACACCGTAGGAAGTATGTGGTTTTCCTGCTATAACCAAATCCCAAAGGTTTTGTGAAACTAAAAGCACAGGTTTTTTGCAAGAATGGGAAAAAGGGGAAACCCAACACTTTCTCAACATTCATTTTTTACCTAAGGATTCCAACATGGAGGAAACAAGACAATGCGCTTTATTTTTGTGTTCTGTAAATAATATATTTGAATATTTAGAATATATATTGATTAACATTCTAAGATGAGCTGTGAAATTTGCATGCATTTATCTGAGAAACATGTGAGAAGTAATTTTCATCTTAAACAGTTGGAGAAGTTGATTGTATGGTACCATTAACATGCAGATAAAATCAAAATACCAACAACATACACAGGATTTTTTGTAGTTTCAGCTTTGTAGCACTAGAAATGATTCACATACTAAAGCTGTGGTCATTTCTTGATGCTAATATTCACTGTGTTGTCAGTCTTGCTTCTCAAAAGTCTATGTGCTTAGTTAGTGATAAAAATTCCCTCAATTCTTTGAGGTGCAATATCTATACAGATGAACTCACATTAACATTATTTTAATTCTGTGGCAAGCATGTTTTTTCAGTGTGTTTCTATGCAAGGAAAAACCTTTCTCCCAAATCCCTATTTAGAGATTAAGATTTGCTGTTAATATAGCTAAAAGCAGAGTTTGACATTAGACATTTGTGACTGAAAATAAGACATTCACACAATAGGATCACTCCTTATCCTTTGCTCTCTGCCTCTCAACAAGCAGATTCATAAGGGTTATTCTTTGGGACCCTTCATCTCCACAGGTTATCATAATAATATTTTTCCTTAACGTTCACCCTTGCATTCTTACCTTGTTATCTGGACTGATTCGTTAAGATGTGAACATAAATAGTGATACACTGGGTCAAATAAAGGAGAAAAGTGGTATTTTCATTATTGTCCTGGGTTAGGCCAGAGGGGTCAAAATCTAGGAAGTGATCTGTGCTGCAGGAAGGAATACAACTTCCTTCCTGGGAGACAGAGCCAATAATCAGGTAGTTTTAAGGATTGATATGTAGGTGAACCATTTAAAAAGTTGATCTGCCTTTGGGGAAAAAACCATGTATAAGCAGAGACTCTCTGAGCCTCTTCCTCTTTGGACCTGCTACTGTGTGGAAAGGAGCAGCTCCTGCTTCTCTCGCTGGTAAGGCCCCAGCCCCTCCCCACTCCTTCCAAGAAGGGGGGAGGGGGTGGGGCACTGAAGGGAGGTTTGGAGCGGCGGTGCTGCTGCAGCCAGGCATGGGGGAGGAACCAGCTGGAATGTTCAGCAGATCCAGCTCAGCCGGTGTGTCAGCTACACGAGACAGGGCCAGGCCCCTGCTCCGGGCCAGGCAAGGACCAGGCCAGACTCCATCCAGCTCGGGCCAGGCCCTGCCCTGTCACCCCGGGCCCAGATGGCCCCAG